>JAHBCN010000797.1:0-150529 GCA_019359885.1 Listronotus oregonensis | reverse complement strand
TATGAGGAAAGTATGGAAAAGTCAAGTCTGGCTTCATCCAAATTAACAGAGTTAAATAACTGATTGTTGTACGGTATAAACTGTGTTCCATTTTAAAAACACCGTCCTTGGTTTTGGAGCCATCTCTGTCGTTTTTCGACTTCAGTCCTCCCTTTGTGGGTAGACTACACTGTAGGGCCGGTTGTAATTGGTTGTTGTAGGCATTATGTCTGAGGGCATTCCCAGTCTATCACAGGTCATATTCAGGGTGTCGCAACTCTATTTATACACGAAATAACTACACCCTTATACAAGGTACATAAAAAAAACTTAATAAAAAAAAATTGTATGAAAACACTTATTTTGTTGACGGTATTGGTTTATATGCAAGAAACCCTAAAAGCAAAGTGTTAATTATCAATTAAATTTTTTAAATGGAACTTCCTGTATATTTTGCCGAATTATGACCCATAATATTTAACTTTACATCAAAAATGTGTAATATACTATATGACAATTATATCTGGTCTTTAAAATAATAAAAAAGGTATGTAAAATATAGTAAAATAGCAATATTGGTCATTCTTACAATAAAAGGTAATTAATTAAATGTTATAATGTTATTTGTCACTCGGAGAGTGACAGAACTACTGTAAAATAATCTGAACAAAAATAGTCTATTTTTTAATAGCCTTCAATTTTTACTGTTAATTAGACTATGCTGGTGATCTATTGTCTACCATATAACTTCCAGATTGTATCTAATTTCCTCGACAAGAAATTCGATTGAAATTAGAGGACCCAGCCAGCCCGGTTACCTGACTTAACACCGATGGGTTTTTACATATGAGGATATTTAAGGGAAGAAATTTACACCAAAAGGCCACAAAATTTACAGTATTTAAAAAAACAAACTTGCACATACTTGTAGAGCTATTCCAGAAGAAGTAATAAAAAGCGCCTGTTCTACCGAGCTCCTAAAAAGGCATGAACTCTGTCAAACCAAGAATGGTCGGCATTTCAAACTTTTAATAAAAAAGTTTTATTTAATTGTTTTAATATTAAAAATTAATCATCATCACAAATTGGTATATTTAAAACCAGGAATAATTAATGCATAGTATAAATTTCATTTTTGATGTACTCTTAGATAAATAGTTAAAATATGAAAAAAAAATACAGGGCCTTTTATTTAAAAAAATACTTACTGGACAATGAAAACTAGGTTTTTGGTGTTTTGGGACACCTTGTACAATTACCAGTACTGTTAATCAAATTAGTTTTTCCAAACATGCATTTTTTATTTGAAGATTTTTTTTTATTTTCATTTGCAGGGCAAAGTTATTTTGTGTATAATTAGAGTTGGGAGTCATCTTCTGACATATACAGGGTGAGGGAATAGAGGCAAAAAAATTTAAAAATATATATATATATATATATATATATATATATATATATATATATATATATATATATATATATATATATATATTTGTATATTATTGATATTATATATGTATATATATATATATATATATATATATATATATATATATATATATATATATATATATATATATATATATATATATATATATATATATATATATATATATATATATATAAATTTTTTTTTCTTATGCCTCTATATTACCCCATTGTCACGCCGAACATAAGAAACATTTCCAACCACTTTTATTAAAGAAAACAATATTTATGATGCCTTCAGCTCCAAACAGCCGTGGCGTTTTGGTGTTTTTTCACATTTTATTTATGACTTTAAACTTCTATGTAGATTAGGCGTTTATATTACTCCCCAGAGAAGCTAAATAATGTCACAAGTTGTGGAGAAATGTCTAAAACGACCCTTCTCCAGTTGTAAAGTTTTGATTGTGTTAACTGGAACAAACACTTGAAATTGAGGACTGACTGTTGTTGACATTAAGCTAAATTATTTCTGGAATTAGTTTCTTTTTTCTTAGGTCCTCGGGGACCCGAGGAGTTTTTGAAGATACAAATTGCCTTTTATATTGTTAAAAGTATATGCCTCATAAAAGCATTAGTGTTTTATATTTAATTATTTTTTTCTTTTTCAGGTAAGGAACTGTCATTTTTTTGTTCCGGTAAAGATAATTGTAAGTATAATATCACTAAAATATTATAATTTATGTTTGTTTATTATACTATTAGTAATGCATTACCAAAAAAGGATTTTTACCCGAAAGCAAATCCGTCCTATCACATTATTAACTAAAATTTAAATTAAAGCAACTGTGAATATTGTCACATTTTCACCATTTAAAGGGTGAATTTAAAAAAAATTAATATACTAGTATACCATTTTGTGGGAAGACGAACATTTTCTTCCATTTTTTTCTAAAAATAAACTTATTTTATTTTTTATTTTAACCCATTAGGGAGTGAGTTTTTTATATTCAAAATATTAAGGAGTAAATTATATTTTAATACTCTACTTAGCAATAAAAATACGTTTTAGGTCAATTTGTACAATGTTATCTTATTATTTCCAAGATGGCGGCCGTTCCATATATGGATCGCTAGTCTTTTAGGGTTCGTAAAATTACTAATATAAAAATAATTTTTAAAAAGATAATCAAACATTTATTAAAATCATTAAATTTATAAAACAAGTTTTTTTATTTCATTTAGTATGAAAATCAACGAAACACTCAATACATAGTCCTACGTCACATTTGCGACACTGTGTGCGCACAGAACTGCCTCTATGGTTTTGTCCGGAGCATCGTCGGCGTTTCTTGTTGGGGATATATTCCACCAAATGATTTTTTTCATCAAACCGAATATATGGGGAAATTCTGGAATCTTTTGAATAACAGCTGGGTCTTCCACCTGATTTTGGCAAACTTTGAAATTTTTTTAGATAAGTTTGTTCAATTTCTCTCCTAAAATATAATGCTTGTAAATAAATTGTCAAAATACAATTGATACGGTAATGCTTTCTTTTCGTCGGGCCATTCTTCAATAGGTTGCAGCAAGGGTGCCGTAGCTTTTCCAAATTTTTTTTGATGTGCATCATTAGAGTTTGGTATTGAGCCTTGGTAAACTTCAAAATTTCGCTTTTCTTAACGAGTGGCGAAAGTGGCACATCGTCTGGAATATCATCGCCTTCATCCAAAACATCAAAGCTTCCCAATCTTCTGCCACTATCCATTACTACTTCAGCATTTGCTAGTAGTTGTCTTCCGGATAGATTATCAATTAGGCCACCTGAATCTTCATCTGCGGAATCTTCATCTGATAACATTCTGTTTTCCGGAGGTTCAATGTAGACTGATTGCTCATGCTCGTTAGTATCCATTTCCAGCCAAAACTTTTCAGTTTTAAACATATTAGCAACCTGCTGCACCGTTAACCTAAAAATAAACATACAGATTTTTATGTATGCTAAGAGACTAGCGTTCCATATAAGGAACGGCAGAAAAAAATGCGAAAATAAGAAAAACAAAGGCATAATAAATGATTTATTCAATGAAATTCACAGTTAAGTACATTAAAATTTATTAATATAGTATTAGTTTTAGTCTAGATATTCCTAAACTTATAAAAATATGTACTTACACATCTCGACTCGCCATTTTCATGTTTGACCAATAGCTGAACGACAAATAACTTTTAAAGAACTTTTTTTCGTTTAAATCTCCGATGTTTAAACTGATAGTGACACGTTACCGCAATATTCCAGTAACCTGAAAATATCGACCTACGAAGTGTTTTTGCAAGTACACTCTTATTTTTAACCATTTTATGATGTATTGATTTGCGTTCCATATATGGAACGCTAGTACTTAATGGGTTAATTATTTTTATTTAATTTTTTTAAGAATTTAGGTTTTGGTAATTTTTTAGATTCATTTTATATTGTAAACGGTGTTATACTTGCCACCGAAACGATGATAGGTTTTATATTTTTTAAGGGTTTTTTTTGAGCGATCGGCAGTTCGGTCGATTCATTTTGTGTACGCATACGTTTCTTTAAATTTGTACAGTGTTAAAAAGAATTTTTATCTTCAAAACCAACCCATCTTTAACATAGAGCGTAATGGATGTGAACAATATAATTTTATGTAATTTTTTAATCTGCGGGATATCTATGAATTGGTATTTAAGTGATACTTAAAATTAATTAATTATTTTATTTATTGCCAATTAAACCTTTCATACCCGTACAGCCAGTTTAATATTTTATTTTTTATTAGGTAAAAGTATTTGATTTTAATCATTATTACAATTTGTATGATTCATTTATAAAAAATAGCATTTTATAGCTGCTAATTACTTTGCTATTATAGCTTTCATTTGCGTTCGGTTCATTAAACTTGAATTATTAGGTAAGAGTTTCTTTTATTCAAATAATTAAAATATTCATAATTTAAAAAAGAAGTGCAGAGGTACCACGTAAGTGATTTATTTTGCATTATATATTGATTTTAATTTATTAATTATAATTGTATTAGATGTGCCTATTACCATCATGATTATTAGTGGTTAAAGGTACTCACAAATGAATAATTTTTTAGGAAAAGCCAAAAAAACTTTTTGGGGGTGTTCCTTTTCCAAAGGTTTTTAAAAATTATGGGGTAACGATTAATGGCAGATTCATTGACCAAAATTAGGTCAATAAGATTAGTGATGAGCAAAGCAAGACCAAGACCAAGACCGGGCTAGTCTTGGTCTTGGTCTTGCACGCCTGGTGTTGGTCTTGGTCTTGCAAGCCAAAGGAAGGTCTTGGTCTTGGTCTTGGTCTTGCACCACCCGGTTTTGGTCTTGGTCTTGGTCTTGCTGCAAGAGTCTTGCTGTTCTTGCTTTTTTTAGTGGTAATAATTTAAACTAAGTAATCCCAAATAAAACATATTTTTTTAATACTTAAAAATAAATAAAGATGAAGACAACATTTTTTGCATTAAAATTTTAAAATATACCACTTTTAACCTTACAAGTACATTTTAATTATTTAATTAAAAAGCATATTTTAAATGAAGGGGTTTATTTGTTTATAGCGCTTCATTTTTAGTTGAGACACAACCTGCTTTTATACATTTAGTGTCATAGAAACATTTTAGTAATAAGAATTATTTAAATTTTCTTTAAAGAAGCATATAAAATTAAAACAAATACCAAACTGTGTACTGTGTGAGCAGAAAAAAAATTTCAACCAGATGTGAAATTTCCGTGGAAATGATTCTAACATGTAAACATTGGTTTTTGATTCAAAAAAGAAAGGTATTCAGGAATCTTTTTATTTCATATAAACTTTTTATCTTTAAATTACTAACATTTGCCGAATAAAGTTTGCACAAATACTTTATAAACATTCTGCATATACAAGGTGGATCAATAGTGCGGCAAAGCTCGATATCTCCGAAACCGTTCATGATGGTGAAAAACTAAACATACAAAAATTATAGAAAAAAAGGCGTAAATGTGAAATTATTTTTCATTCCAGAATTTTCAAAAAATAATCAATAATTATATTATGCTGAAAATTGTTAAACTGTTATATAGGAACAATGTCAATGTAGGTGGTTTTTAAATATCATTTTCGGTTTTGACAAAAATGACATAATTATTATTTTTTTGGCATTGTTTTGACTTTTTTGAAAATTTTTAATCTACCCTGTAAGTGGCATCACTAGATAGCTAAGTAAAAAAACATTAGGTATATAAAAGTAATTTTCAGCCTCTATAACCTTTGTACCCCTAGCTTTTCTCTGTCGTGAACAGTTTCGGAGATATCAAGCTTTGTCGAACCATTGAGTCAAAATATTATTATTTTTAAACCATGTGATTGAATTTACTCGTCATCGTTATTATTTTATTAAAAAAAAAACGGTTATTCATTAATTATTCGCCTTTTTTGGCAGTTCTCGACCCATTTTTTGTCAGGTTTGTATAAAGTACCTCTGGATATTAAATATTAAAAATTTATATTATAATATTAAAAAAAGTCGCAAAAGTGCAAGAGTCTTGCAGGTCGGTCTTGGTCTTGCGTAGTCTTGCACTCCTCGGTCTTGGTCTTGGTCTTGCAAGCGAAAAGACGGTTTGGTCTCGGTCTTGGTCTTGCTGCAAGACCAAGACCAAGACCGGTCTCGCTCATCACTAAATAAGATAGAAATATTACTTATTAATCAGCCCAATTTTTAAGATACAGGGTATTAAAGGAACATTTTTAAAAGTATGATGTTTCCTTTTTTTTAATCGGGTTTTTCGATTCAAATTAAACATAGCACAAAACATGGACCGAAATACACGTTTTGATAATAAAACTTTTGTTACTATTATGGATCGGTGCATAGCTTTGGATAAGATTTATTTTTTACCAATATTTTCTCACGCCTTGTGTGGTATTAATATTATTAATGATTTGGTACATGGTGTTTATTTTCTGCTTTGTTCTACATAAAAAAAGGTACTCTTGAAATACACTTAACGGCTTTCAAGATATTCTAATTTTAAACTTGCGTGGTATGACAAGAGTAACATTTAAAATTAAAGAAAATAGTAATTTCAACAAAAAATGTTCAAAGGCCGATGATAAGAATTAAACCCTTACCCTAAAAAGGTATATGACCCAAAAAAAGGTATGTAAACTGCCTGCCGGTCGTTAAAGAACGGGCTGTAAATACGATAAGAAAACTGGGCCGTTTATAAAAATGCAACAATATTTAGGGTTATAGAAATTTTTTCAGGAGCACTGAAGACAAAAAGACATTATAATACTTATTTTTATTATTAATGGGGGAAAATAAAAAGCTGCTTTGCTAACCAGAACTAATCATGACCGACCAGAACCTAAGTACCTGACCGGCCGAGTTTTTATAGGGCAAAAAGATAAATATGCTAAATTCCTTAAAACTTGGTTTTATTGACTTTTGGTAAAAATTAGAATTATAAATAATATTACCCTTTTCGTAGCATGCAAGGTTGAAATAAAAAGATCTTGTTGTGGAGGTATTTTAAGAGTACCTTCATTATGTAGAACAAAGCAGAGAATAAGTATTACATACCCAAATATCAATAATATTAGTATTAAAAAAGTAATGGTAAAAGAATAGATTAAATTGAAGCTACAAGACTGGTAGAGTTTATTATAAGTCGTATTTCGGTCAATATTTAACAGTACTGTTGCAGAAATACGTCTGGCAACATAAATGCTATTTTTTCATATCCATAAGAACGCTAATATAACGCTAATATTATTTTCTAAATTTATATAAAATAATAAAAATCGATTTTTAAACCATTAAAATTTATTAACAATTTAACAATAGCATATTAGAACGTCAACGCGTCGACCTGCTTTCTTGAACTTGTGACTTGTGATGAGCTCGAGGCTCGCCCGTCTCTCTGTTTTATTATGTTAGGAATTCTCTAGCATTTTTGGGCAAATCGCCAAAATGTTTTACTAAATAATTAATAGAAAAATCGTAATTTTTTGGTTTAGTACGCAGGTGTACATTTTTCTCAGCTAGTAAAGCTACTCTAAATAATTCTCGGGGTCAGTTTTAAATTAAGATATTCTAAACAAGGTTTACAAGTAAAGCGAGGTGTAATTAAAGTAATAAAAAGTAGCAGGGCAGTTTTAAGCTGTAGGAAGTGATTAAGAAAAGTAATGGTAAATGGTATGTTAGAGGAATACTTGAGTAGTCAAGGTAACAACTAAAACTTTTTGATAATACAGTTTGTCAATGATTTGTACCGGGTATCACAGGAGTGACAAGTGATACGGAGTGTATTATTTATATAACATTTTCGTCTTATTTTTGGTCAAGAATCTCCTATTAACCGTTGTCCCATGTTTTTTTAGAATCAGTCTGTAAATATCCAAGATTGAATTTGCAAAAATAGTTAAGTTTTGGTAGTTTATGGTCCATATATTATGTGATTCCCATAGACGTGTTGTAAGAACTAAAATAATATATAAAAATAATTTATAGAAACTTTTTGCCACATCAAACAAAACACATTGCCAAATCGTGCCAAAAAACTAAATACAAAACAGTTATTTGTTGTTTTTAGTATCCACATAAATTGAAATGGCTTTATTGTACCAGAATACAAAAGTTTTGTAATTTAATGGAGGTCATGCAATTTACAAATTTATTTATTACTTTACCAGACCGCTGAATAAGCTGCAGTTAGCCATTTCGCGTATTAGATAGTTTTGGATTTGTTGCTTTAGTGGATCGTATAAAATCGCATTATGGTATATTTTACCACTTAATTCCAGGAAATATACTAAAAATCTGAAAAAATTAGTAGTTGCCTTTAGAAACTATAATAGAGTTAAATATGATAGTTACACCGGATGTTGCATCTTTGTGCGGTCCACATGAAAACCCGTGTAAATTGGGAAGTGATTAAAAGATAATTAGAACAAGCCTTATCTGTAAAAAACAAAAGTTGTGGTACAAGGTAGAAGGAATGTTTTAACTGGAAACCCTTCAGAAAGATGTATACAGGGTGTCCGGAAATACTGTTCGAATAATTGTAGGGATGATTCTACATGTTAAATTATGAAGAAAAGTTTTTATTAACATAGGTCCGCAAATGCGTCATAAGGATGCTATGGCAATTCAAAGATGGCACCGGGATATAGGAGTTCTATTTTATATCTCTGAAACCGTCTTGGATGGTCATCTGAGTTTTGGCATATGAATTGCTTTTAATAGTAGGCACTTTTCAGTACTTTTTTACTAAATTATTATTTTAATCAGAAGCGTACTCAGAGGGGAGGGCTTGATTTAATTTGTTTACATATTAAACGCCACATTTCTGCGGTAAACGAATTTAACATAAGGTTAAAAAATAAATTTTATTTGATTATAATTATGTTAACAACAGTGTAATTTAAAAAATATATTGTTTTCGCCTTTCAAAAAATGCCGAAATACTCTTGGGCTACCATTCATGCACTATTTTCTTTGAAGAGTGTTTTTTCGAAAACGGCTAGCCTAAAAAGTTTTCAACAAGAATACCTTATCTTTACCGCGGAATCAGAATTTCTAAAGAAAATGTGAATAAATTAAATCGAGAACTCCCCTGTCGGCACGCCCCTGATTAAAATATTAATTTAGTAAAAACACTAAAAAGTACTTATTATTAAAAGCAATTCATATGCAAAAACTCAGATGACTATCTGCAACGGTTCCAGAAATATAAAATTAAACCTATATCCCGGTGCCATCTTTGAATTGCCATAGCGACCTTATGACGCATTTGCGAGCCTATGTTGATATGAACTTTTCTTCATAATTTAACAAGTAGAATCACGCCTAGAATTATTCGAATTATTTCCGGACACCCTGTATAACAAGAATTGAGATATGCTCCCTCTCAGGAAGGTCCGGAACATTTGTTAAATAGACAAAATGTAAAAAAAGATTGAAAAAAATATTATTTTTTTTACTTCAATCGCACTTAACTTCGTAAATTTTGGTGACAAAAAAACTGTAGAAAAAAAAAGTTTCGTAACCAAATTTTCTACAACCAAGGATTGGTTGCAAAATAGCAGTAGAAAAAAGACAAAAAATGTAGTTTTTTGCTTAATTTTTTTATATCCTTCGATTTTTTTGAAGACCTTTATATTCGGATAGATAAAACTTCATGCTATGGTAAAACATCCTGCCAAAGTTCATTAAAATTCGTTCAATAGTTCAATAGTCAAAGTTTGCACATAAATTTTGCACTTCAAAGCCGGTTGAAAAAATGGACAATATTGCGAATTTAGATAATTTTTGTTTAAACAAATAAAAAAGAACATATTTTTTGCTCTGAAATTATTTTATTAGTTAAAATATTTTAAAAAAATATTTCATATAAAACATGTGCAAGAAGTTAATATTTATTATTGTTTATAGATTTGTCGTAAACGCCGGTCAACTTTGGTAGCCTGTATCGCAGCAACCAGTCAACCGATTGATGATTTTCATATATTAAACGGAGCGTCTTTATGAGTACTTTTAAACCATGTTTTCAATAAAATTTTTCGTCAAAAATTCTTGGAGATGGTGAATTTGTCCTTAAGCAAAATTTTTTATCGTAACTTTAAACAGCAAAATAATCTGACTTTTATTTCCTAAAAAATATTTTTAAGCCTTAGACCTCTAGTATATGTGAAAAAAATCAAATGTGTAAATTCAATTTTCTGGACTCTACTAAATTTGCAAAATTGTTTTTTTTTTAAGAGAAATTGAATTGTAAAGTTATTGTTATTATGCAAAAGCTATCTAACCGAATTAAAGGAATTTAACGTGATATTTTATCATGGTATAATAATCTTTTTGGCAGAATATGGTGCTCCTCAAAAAAATCTAAGGGGTCCAAGAAAACTACGCAAGAAACTACGCAATTTTTATTGCCTTTTTAGCAGCAAGCGTAATGCATTTTGCGATCTCGAATAAAAGAAGGGTGTGTTGGGTATATTATTATTTAGAATAGAATTATGAACAGAACTTGGTCTAATTTTAGATATCAGTACTTTATGAGGACGATATTTTCGGATAGAAAATTGGCCCCTATTTTACATAAGTATTTTTGGGAGAATATCTTATTTTTCTGAGTTTAATGAATGGAATAAAATCTTGCCTGCTTTTTAAATTCTAAGACAGTTATGACCTCAGGAACTTAGGTTCAGATGCAAACTTCTAAACTACACCCCAAATATACGATATTACCGACTCTGTTTCGGGGCGTTCAGGGTAAAAATGTGAAGTTTTTAAAATTTTTCATTTATTTGTACGCCAAACCCTACTTACTTACAATATTTTAAGTTTCTACTGAGTAAGTCAGTCAGTTAGTCAGTAGTAAAATAAGCGATTTTCAAAATCAAATATCTCGGAAACCACTTGACATAAATTTCTTATTTTTTTACAGGCGATTAGAATTCTTATGTAAATTTACGTACCAAATTTAATTCCTTAATGTGAAACAATAACAAAGTTACGATAGGAGAGGAAACACACTGATTGTTTTCGTGCAATGTACACACTGCGTGAGTCAGGCCGGAAATTGGCCTAGATTATATATTATATTATTTTTCTTATTCCTTATTACTATAAAACTGTTTGATAATTAATTATTATCATTATTTTTTCTTTTCATACGCTATCTATAGGACTTTCCTTAACAACATAATTTTTAAATTCCGACTTAAAAGTGACGGTATATTAAAACTGTGAAAAGATAATATTTTTTCTTTTCATAATGGTTTTAATGTATAGTCTATTACTGTCTCTGTGATGATTAAATTTCTATAAATGGAAAATTCAAGGTAAATCAATGGTTTTAATGGCAATAATGTTTAATTGATTTATACAATGTTTTAAAATGATTAAAAGTTATTAGGTATGTAATTTTCAATATATAAAACCTCATCTGCATATCTTTTTATTACATTTATTAGAGGTGTAGTAATTTTAGTTTTTACATTACATTAAATATAAATTTTGTAAAAAAGTGTATTTTTTTAGAAAGAGCTATTTCTTATTAAAAATAATAACCAGAGCAAAAACAAAAAAATAATTACCAAACATCAAATTTGGATTTTTTCGATTATCTTCAACATGACAATATCTTGATTCTTAAGTGTTTTTCTTACTTTTTACGAAATCCTAATGAAAATTTGTACATTTGTTTCACCCTGTGTACTATGTGGGTAAGTTAAAGTTAAGAAAACAACGCATGTGTGATGTATTTAAAATTAGATTCACCAGTCCTTTAAAGATAAAAGGTTGAGCGCAAAGTAGTTACTATGCATGCTACAAGAGTAACACGAAACACATTTTGTAAGAGATGGTTTGACAACTGGTGAAAAGTGGCGTTAAAATTGGCCGTCAGTCCATGTTTATAGTTGATATTATGTCAACTATTTTGGTAAAATAATGCATTAACATATTAGCTTCTCTTGTGTTGCTTCCTTATTGTGAAAATGTGTTTTGATATTTAAAGACGTTCCAAAACAATAATATTTACCTGGGTAACTCAATAACTGAGGTAATAATTAAGACATTTGAAAAAATATTATGTTTAAGCATAATGTCTCTAATTTTAAAAGCTAGTATGATGCCCATGTAAAACTATTTTGGTAAAAAATCATACCATATTAGCTTCTATTTAGTGTCTTGTCCTTATTTGAAAAGCGTTTTAAGTATCTTAAAACGTTACCAAAAAAAACATAAAATATATTTTTACCTTTTGGGTTATTCTTTAATTAACTGGAGGTAATTTATTAAGAAATTAATAAAAAAAAATTATTAAAAAATTCCTAAATGAACCAGCTATTCCGGTCTTAAAAAATTATTGTTTTTTGCATTTTGTACAGTAATGCACTACATTACAGACCTCAAAATCCTACAGTAATAGACCACCATTACTTCATAAAAACACAAAATAACAAGAAAGAAAAACGTTTATTTTAAACAGTGCTCACCAGTCAGAAGTTCCACAATTGACTTCAACTATTAAAGGCTGTCCAGTTCAAAACCGGGTAATTGTTTCATATCACTGTTTCGACTATTTTAAGAGATTTTTAAAAATGTCTTTTACAGGCTACTTATATGGATACAATTAAATAATAATCCGGTGGGGGAGCTTTAAAAATATGTTTCAATAATTTTTTATTAACAAATATATACATACTTAGGGGATGGAGTAGTGAACAGGGGTGCTGGGCGGGGCTAAAACAGCAATAATCCAATAGAAGATAAAAGGTATTTAACGTCACCCACTAAACTTTTTCTGCATGAAAATATAACAAAAATTGCAGGGACTCGGCGCGTAATTTGAAAAGTAGGCTTTTTCTAAATAATGCATTTAAGGTAAAAAAAGCAAATCATGGGTCTTTTCTAATACGTCCACGCATTTTTACGTCTGAAATATAATTGGGGAAAATAAAATGCCGCTTTGCTAACCAGAACTAACCATGATTTAGGGCTTTTGAATTTGTCTAAATTATTTGTAGAAGTTATAAACAAAATTTTAAAAACGTGAAACGAATAATTAATTATTTAAAAATTATAACTTCACAATCCAAAATTATAAAATGTGTTCTTGTGGTTTTCACATAAGTTTCTAGTCGGTCATGGTTAGTTCTGGTTAGCAAAGGGGCTATTAATTTTTTCCAATTATATTTATATATTTGTTAATAAAAAAATATTAAAACATGTTTTTAAAGCTCCCCCATCGGATTATTATTTATTGTACCCATATAAGAACCTGTAAAAGAAATTTTTCAAAAATCTTTTAAAATAGCCGAAAAAGCTATATGAAACAATTACTAAAAACCGCACGAAAATTGCTCGAAAACACCCAAAAAGTGCAAAGAAAATCGGACGCAAATGTGACATTTGGAAAATCAAATGCGAATTAAATGACAATGTTTTTTCATGTTCCATAGCAACGTATGCAAAAAAAGTGTATACCAGGTAAGTCGTTTCTGATGTGATGGACGAATTTTTTAATTTTATTAATTATTTACAAAATGCGAAAAAATGGTTTATTCATGTAATGTAATCTACAACTGAATACTCTTGGAAGTAGAGGATAACATCAGGGCAGTCTTAATTTTGTTTTCCAAAAATGACTCTATGTAACCTCCAGCAACCGTACTTGATTTCCATCCCCAGTCCTTTTAGTTGCAATACGTCGACAAGCATGCCCTATATTTGGAATTAAAGTAGCAAAAAAAGTTTGCAAATTTTGTGACTTTGTTTTGCATGTCATTTTGTTATTTATTAAAAAGTATCATTTAAAGTCATATAACATGACAATATTTTGCAACATTCTGGGAGGCATGCCAATTTGTCCTGCAATTAATAGTAATTTAAATGAACTACTGTTCAGACGGAATGCATTTTAAATCACCAAAAGTTACTGAAGATTTGTACAAGATTTTCCAGTAATTTTTCAGCTTTATTCCAACGAGCGGTGCATGCCAATTATCCCAGACTATTATTTTGACGAAAAATTTAATCCTTTTCATTAGCATGTAATTGCGAAATATTTAAATTCACCGTTTTGTTTCGTCTTCAAGCGACTCTTGTGCAATTGCTGAATGCATGCCATTCATAACTAGAGCTGAAATCAGTATATTATACCTTATATCCAAAAGGCATGTCATAATGGAAATCGAAATATGAAAAACTCGTGTGCTTTTTGGTGCTTATTGCACATATTATCACCAAAAAGCACTCAGATTTTTCATAAATGGAAATGCGGTTTCCATGTAAGCTGCGGTCAAATACCATATTTTCTTTCAAAAATATTATATAAACCTAACTCAACGTGTGTAAAAGAAAATTTTTCAAAGTTGCGATTTTCTACTTGTTTTTAAACCCGGCATTTTGATTTAAATAAAACTTGCTACATTTAAAGCATTGACCGAAATACACCTTTTAATGATACATTTGTGTTCCTATTATGGAGCGCAATTTTATTCATTTTTTTACCATATATTTACAAAAGTATTTTAAAAGTACATAAAAAATTTACATTTAAAATATTTCAATAAGCTTAATGGCTTTTGAGATATTTTAATTGTAAACTTAAGTGGTACGAAAAGAGTAAATTTATACTTTAAGACAATAGTAATTTTTATAAAATAATTATAAAAGTATCCACACCTTCTAGAATACATGCATTCAAGCTTCGTTTCGTTATTTTGTTTTTAAAAATTGGAATTATAGTTAATTTTAAATATTACTCTTTCGTACAGGCAAGTTAAAAATTAAAATGTCTTAGAATCCGTTAAGTTTACTGAGGTATCTCAAGAGTACCTTTTTTATGTAAACTAAAAAAGAGAATAAGTATTATGTACCAATTAGCAATATTAATAATACCCAAAAAGTTTTGACAAAACAATGGTAAAAAGTTGAATAAAATTACCCGAAGCTGTGCCACTACTCCACAACCGCAAAAAGCAAAAGTCAACGTTCTAACTGTACTAGTTTCATTTAAATAAAAAAACCTATTTTATAATAAAGGGAAACTCGTAGTTCTGACAATTTATCTTTTACATCTGTTGTTTTAAAATTGGGACCGTTTTGGGGCTAGGTTAATATATCATTTTTGTCTAATTTTTGGCCAATGAATCTTTTATTAAGCTTTGTCCCATATTTTTGAAACACCCAGTATATGCATTTACTTAATCTCGTAAATAGTTATTTTCCTAACAAGTGCGCAAAGTGATACTTTCCGCACACGCGGCGAAGACGGAGCGAGCAGTCAAGTGCGGAAAGCACTTTGCGCAAGCGTTAGAACAAAATTTTTCCTACGAGCGTCAGATAATACCAATATTAAAGCAATGATTATTTTTTAAATTATGTTTAATCTGAAAGAACTACTACAACATATTTATAAATGGGAATTATTTGTTGATAACATTTACAACAAAAGAACAGTTATTAGCATATTGTAAATTAATTGCAGAACCTGTAATTTCATTTAGCGGGTGGCTTATGGAAGCGCTTATTGTACGGCTTGATGAAGGTTGACTTAGCTCAGGAGGGGAGTTGTTCATGGTCAATATTTTATTCGACATATCCTTTTGCTGATTTGTGGATTCATCACATATAGCTCTCAGCTACAGCCGTTGATTTCCAGCCCCCAAGTCGCTTGACATTGATAATTCCTTCTCCAGAATCCGCTAACATAGTCGCAGAGGATCGACGAAAACTATGTCCAGTGTACTCTTCTGGATTTTTTAATTTTAGGTATGCAGCAATTTCTGAAGGCATTTTACCTATTGAATTTATTCCCACACATTGCGTACAACATGCTCCTTGTTTATACTGGACAAAAAAAACGTCTGTGTGGGGTATGTGGTTTTCGCAAATTTGCATATTTACGGTACAGATATAGTCCGTTATTTGTTTTATCGGACACTACAAAGATTCTGGAAGTGTTATTTTTACTGTCAGGAATTTTCACCACTATCAAATTTTCATTATCCTGTATGTCATCAATCATTATTTTTCTAAGTTCATCTCTCCTACAAGCACCGGCTAATCCAAAAATTGTAGCAACTTTTATTAGAAGGTAAATATTATCAGGTGCTTCTTTCATGAATCTTGAAACTTCTTCTTTGCTGAAAGTTTTTGATTTTTTTGGCCGGTATCCCACGGGTGTTGATGTTTAAGTAGTGATGTTAGCTTGAAATATGAACTTAAATCAAGGTTCCTTTTCACTTTGAGGACACATTTTAACATAGAGTACTTACTCCATAAAGTATTAGGTTTATATATTTTTTGCAAATCCGCAAAATAGGCCAAGAACATTTCTTCTTTAATACTTTTTGTCCCTTTGCTGGAGCACCAGTTTTCGAAATGACTAATTGATTCTCATTTTTCACGAGATTTTGCTGGTAATAAATTCAATCTTACGGTATTTGCTGCATCCAGGATAGAATCTGGTAGCTCCTCGTCGGAACTACTCATTTTAAATAATTATTTTTGTCGGATTTTTTTTAATTAAAAAGATACTATGACGCCTTTTCATTAAAAATGTTGTTTGTATTGAAATTCATTTGTGCAATTGCTTGTTCATATGGAAACGAAGAAAAATCTGACATGTGTTAAAATACCAAGATTACATATTGTTGCTTGACTTGTCATAATCATTTTATTATTATTATACAGGGTAATTAAAAAATGTTTTTTTTGTGTTTTAGTTGAAATATTGAAAATTACGAAGTAACAAACAAAAAAGAGAATAAACTAAAACTTGCAATGGCTTCGTATATTGCATGAAATAGCCTACAATTACTAAAATACATATAAATCTTGCTTACCTGTAAGATTTTAGAGTAGTTTTACTTTTCCGCACGGCGTGCAGAAAAGTTTACTTGTGCAACTTTGCGCACTCAAATGCGTGCGGAAAAGTGGACTTTTCCGCACGCTCGTAGGAAAAATATATTTCAAAAACAATTTAAAATACTTACGGCCGAGTGATGATCGCGTTGTTAAATTTAGCAATGGACTTAGCAATGGTTAAAAGTTAACAACGGTTTAGAATGTTTAACAAAATGTCAGATTTTGACAGGTTGCCTACTAAAATCATTTAATAACACTGACAATGACGTTTTGTTAAACATTCTAAATCATTGTTAACTTTTAACAATTGCTAAGTCCATTGCTAAATTTAACAACGCGATCATCACTCGGCCGTTAGACGGTAAAACATATTTAAAATAAATGACAATTAAAGAATAATGAGAAATACGTAATATTTCAAATTCTGCAAACTTTATAGATCGTGTAAAGTAAGCTTAATACGTTTACGCTCCTAAGAAATGTCTTTTCATAAAAAGAAGTTATCATACACTTTACAGGACTATTTTAAATCGCCAACTAAAATAAGGTGGTTAAACTCGCGTGCATTTCCAAGGCCGTCTTGAAAAAAGCGGAACATACGGAGCCGGCTCAAAGAGCGACTCATGCAGCTTGCAGAACGGTGTGACCACCACGGAGAAGTCGTCCAAGTGTCGAGTAAACCGTATTTTTGCACTTGCTTTCGTTTTGCGAAGGCGACGAATATGGCGAGTGTGGTTTTAAAATGACTCGTTTGAATACGAATTTGTAGTATTGTGCAAGCAGTAAACGGAAATGTCCGTAAAAATCGGTTTATTGCGGTAATAACGACGTTCTCTTGTTTTTGTTTCGGAAGATTCATGTAGGTAAATAAATAACTGTCCTGTGGTGTGAGGTGAATTATATCCTAATCATTGTGTTAGTGCAATTAAAAAAATAAATACAATGCAGTTGCAGTTCGTGATCGTTATTAAGCATAAATTAAAATTAAAATAAAAGCAAAAATGGAATATAAAGAAGCATTGTCTTAACAATTTTATATACATCCTGTTTACGTAGTAAAAGCTTTTATTTATTAAATTACATGAACCGATTTTTAAAATCTGCTGTTACTTATATTAACATTAGGTCTGTTTGTTATTCAGAAATGGTGTACACGCTTTGGTGTATTTTAGGACTAGATGTGTAAAATAGGTGTATACTATTTTTGAATAACAAACAGACCTATTATTTGTTAACTGCTAAGAAACTATAATTTATCAAAAGAACAAAGCAATCCATAGAAGCTTTAAAACTTGAAATTATATTTGGGAAAAATATAATTTTAGTTCATTTTGCTTTAATAAAAAAATATTTGTTAGTGATCTCAAAAGTTGCGGCAAGCTGATTTTGGCCATTTTTGGTATACTGGGGTTTTTTAAGGTGGTGATCATGAATCAAAAAGAATATTTTGTTGAAAACGTTTCGTTTTCAAGATATACATTATCAAATTTCAAAATTAAGCTAACCTTATTTTCACTACCTTTCCCCTTCTTTTTGAATATAGTTTTTGATTTTAACACTAAATCGGCACACAATATTTTTTAAATACCTTTAAAAAACTTGTTTACTTTACCTTCTTTTAATTAAATTGCGAAAGGTGAAAATAAATGTAAAAACAGGTTTTTAAAAAGTGTTTATAAAATATTGTGTGTCAATTTAGTGTTAAATTCAAAAATTGTATACAAAAAGAAGGAGGAAGGGTGAAAATATGGTTAGTTTAAATTTTAAGTTTGATGATGGATGTCTCGAAAACGAAACGTTTCTGACTAAAATTCTTTTCGGATTCGTCATCAGCGCCCTAAAAAACTTCCCTGTACCAAAAATGGTCGAAATTGGCGTTGCAGTTGAGACAATTACCAAAAATTTTACCTTTTTTCAGACATAAAACCTGACTTAATTTTTTCCTAAAGATGAAACCAGAAGATGCCACTTATTAAAAAATGTTAAAAAAATAGTTATGTTAACTTTTTGATATAAGCGTTGACAGCTAAAAATAAAATTAAAAAAAAATCTGAACCTGAAATTAAAAAAAAAAAAAAAAACAGAACACCTGTATTGAATAAAAATTTAGAAATGACATTTTTTTTTCTAATAACTATTTCAATAACTATAAAATAACATTTTTCTTGTATCCAATATTTAAAAACAAAAAAAATACTTCTTTGAGGGAATGAAATAATCTATGGTAGCTATATATGAACAGTGGCATATATAGACTACAAAAGTGGGGAGGGGCAACTGTTTAGTTCAAAAATTTATTTTATATATTATTATATTAATATATATATATATATATTATATATATATATATATATATATATATATATATATATATATATATATATATATATATATATATATATATATATATATATATTATATATTATATATAATTTAGGTAATACATTTAATTTTTCTCCTAAGAGTTTTTAATGTGTTCATCATGTGTAATTCAAAAATTGGGGGGACTGCATCCCCCAAGTATACACCACTGTATATGAATTATTTTAATAAATTTTGTTTCCCACTGTTATCCCAAATGTAAATAGTTGAAAAGGTCAATTTTCTAACCAAAACTAAGACAGAATCTGCAAATCTTTCTTTAAACTAAAAAAATATAGATTTTTTGATACGTCTATTATTTTTAAAAGATCCATTTTTGTTTGTAATCTTTTTTTTTACTTTTTCTCAGAGAATACAATAAAATGGATTTAGATTCGGTGATCTTGTCGACCACTTTACTGGGCTTGTGCTCTCATATCCATCGACGTGAAAATATCTCTAAATTTTCCTTTTGTTGTCTGCAGCGTGTGATCATTTGATCGTTGTCGCTAGCTTGCCATTTGAGTGCCTAAAGTATATTTAGTTTTCGACAGATTTAATAAAATATCCGGTTTTTATGCAAAATCCTTTACTTAAAATACTTTTTACACTAGTAATATTAAATCACTGTTTCCATTTATATTCGATAAAAATTTTCTTTTGTCCTTCTTTTATCCCCGGTGCCAAGCACTAGGAGAATTTTGATTCTCCTTTTCTTGGTTAAATACATACTTATATCAAAGACAAATAGTGGAAATAGGTCATATTAGTTGTAATAGTAATAATTAATTTTTTTTGATGCATAATAATAAAATTTGAATTATGTAAATTTTTACTTTGGAGAAAAAAATGTATTTATAGCTAATGGGATACACAATGTTAAAATGGTTTATAATTTTAAAATTATATTATATTTTTTATTTTATGACATCCACCCATCACAAAAAATGCTAGAATTATACAGCAAATATTAATATTCATTTATTTTTGAGAAATTGAACCATCCGACTGATTTTTTCTTTAATTTAACAATACATTAATGGCTAGTTTTCTAAAGTAAAATAACTTTTATTGTTATTTGATGTCTTGCATATCGTGTTGTTGTTTTTGCGTTGTGTTTTTTCTGTAGTGGTAATATTAAGACATTAAAATGTATATTCTTGCTGACATTTTTCAGGTGCCTTTATAAAAATGTCTAGAAATATTTGTCAATAGTATAATTTCTTCTTACTTAAATTTACTGAACTGGCTTTTAACAAATTCTTTTTTGTCAAATTCGGAAGCCTCTTGTTTAATTTTAAACAGACAGACATACAAAGACGAACAAACATCCGAAGTAAAAAATTACATAATTAAATTTGTATCTTCTTCTTCTTTGTCAGCCATTATCTGTCCACTTCTGAACAAAGGCCTCTTTCATTTGTTTCTATGCTGTCCTGTCCTTGCTAGAGGACCTCTTCTTGGCTATTCTTTTAACGTCATCCAACCATCTTTCCCTTGTGGCCCCAGGCACTCCCCTTTTTTCTGTCTGGTCTAGTGCAAGCCTAATACCCATCTGTCCACACTTAGTCTGGCAACCTGATCAACCCATTGCCACGGTTCGCGGTTCGCTGTATCAAGTCCACTACCTGTTCTTCTTATTTCTTTGTTACGGATTTTATCCCGTAAGCTAACGCCAAGCATTGCCGGTTCCATGGCCCTTTGCATTGTCCTTAGGCTATTGGTGTACTTCTTGGTTATAGCCTTTGTCTCAAGACCATATACAGGCAGGATGCATGTATTAAATACTTTTCGTTTAAGGTTTATAGGGATGTCAGGGTTTTATACTATATGACTCAGTTTTCCAAATGCTTTCCTGCTGGTTTTTCCTTCCTCATTTTAATGACATGACCAAGATGACAGATTTGTATTATTATACAGCAAAGAAAAAATTTAAATATTATTATTACAACGAATTAAGCTTATTTTCACAAAAATAATTCCTAATTACTGTTTACATTATAGCTTTGACAACTGTGTTCGTTTAAATATAGCAGCGTGTAAATGTATTTTCTCTAGATGAAGGCCTGCTAGAGTAAGCTAGCTTCCAAATCAATTACCATAAATATAGCATTGTTTTGTGGGCCTGTAAAAAAAATAATGTTTTTCTTAATGTATAATTTAATCATATAATTTAATAAATAAAACCCCAAGTGAGTACTTGTTAAAAGCGTTAGAAAGCGTTTGGATTGTTCATATCCTTAATTGATAATATTTCAAAAAATGCTAAAGATATAGAAGGAGGATTGCAAAACCTTTAATAAAATATGAAAAACTTAATAGAAACTGTTATGTTACCCTTTTCCGAGCAGTTACTGGACATGGTAACATTAAATATATGCTTCATAAAATGGGCCTCTCTGATACCGATAAATGTAACTGTAATGGCAAAACCGATGATATGGACCACTGGTGCTTTGAGTGTGAACAGAATAAGAATGCTTCCAACTTTTTATTTACTGAGTTAGCTAAATATAAATTACTACCGATAAATTTTCAATCATTAGTCTATATAATACGAGAAGACAAAAGGGTTTATAATGCATTTATTTGTTTTGTGAAGATGTGTGTGAGAAAGCTGTAGGGACTCGTAAACCCAACTTTATCCTTATTTGTAATCCCCTTATCCTGCATATCCTCTGTTTGTGTTAATTATCAAAATCGCCTAGATAGACCACTATGGCGTGAAGCGTGTGCCCTTGTCATGCATGTTTTTGATTCTTCGCAAGCAGCTCCCAATTTGTGACTTAATTCGAAGTGTATGTCTGTATGAATCCTTATTATATATTGTAAATGGTTTTAAGGTATAATAATTCGTGTATACGAATATTTATCGTATAGATTTTTATACAGATACTAATTAAAAAAATTAATTGGTTATAAAAACTTAAATATAATACGTTAAATGTAGTGGCTGTATGCATTCCTGTGCAAAGCCAACCAAACCAAAAAAAAATATATAGATGAGGTTTGCGATAATAACATTTTATGAGAATTTTAAGTAGTTAAATAAAAATATAATCCTTCATTTAGAAAACCAGTGTTGACTATGGCTCCACCGTTTTGTAGCACGCCGCGTGAAAAAAAAATGTTAAAACTGAAAAGATAAAAGAAACTGACTGTTTTAACTTATCGTAACACTGTATGTATAAAAACACTTAAGCAGAAAGAAAGATAAACGAATTTAAAAAAGTTTTTTTAGTAAAAGATGCATTTGATCCTAAATTGTTTGTGTTTAAAAATTTTACCATCTCCACTAATAATTTCTAATACAACTTACTATATTTTCAGTTTACCACTCGTTTGAAACAACTACAAAGCAATTTGTATATGTCATTTACCAACATGATAGACCGCGTTTAGTTGGTGGTTAAACAAGAACTGATGTGCGGTCCAAGTACGTGCCGGTTTAAACAGTGTGGTGAATTGTTTTGGCAACACGTTCGTTTTACTAATTGAAATTTGCAATTGTGTTTATTCTGTGGTCCAGCAATTGATGATTAATATAAAATCATTGGTTTTTTTAAGTTGGTTAAATATAGTTAGTAAATAATGGCGAGTTACAGCAATATGGAGCTAAAGGCAAAAGGCGGTAAATAATAATAAATGGTTAGGTGCACTAACGTTTAAGCGTAATACGCGTAAGATTTATGTAAAAAGTATAAGTTCTAACTAAAGGCTTTTTATTTTTTTAAAGAATTTATTAAATTTGATTATTATCACCGATTGAAACCTCCAGTGCAACAATGACAGGCATTTTCCATTCGGTTATCATCCAATGCATGTTGGTATAAGTGCCAAGAAGCAAATCAATAATGATGATCGTACAAGGTGCGGCAAAAGTAATCACCCTTTTTTTTCGCTGTAATTTTTTTAATGGAAAACTTTGGTTCTGCTTCTAAAATTTGTTTATTTAATCAATTAGAATTTATTGCATCAAGTCCATAAAATGATATCGGCCAAGTGACCGCCGCCAAAGTTGATGACCATAAGGGCCCGTTTTATGGCATTTTCCATCACTCTTGCCAGAACTTCGGGCGACAGGTTCTCGCATTCCTGGCGAATATTCTCCTTAGGGGCTTTAGGAGTCTAAAGGCTTGTTGACGTAAACCCGCGACTTCAAAAAATCCCATAAAAAGAAGTCTGGAACGGTTAAATCGGGAAAGATTAAGCGAAAATGCTTCCTTCAGAATATCGGTTGTGGCTTGAGCAGTGTGCGCCGTTGCACCGTCCTGTTGCAACCACATGCCAGTCCAGTCTCAATTTACCCAATTGGTTATCATGGTTCTGTAGCTCGTGCCGGTCACAGTCGTCGTTTAGTCCGCGGCGTTCTTAAAGAAAAATGGCCCGATGACTCCTCCAGCGTAAACAGCACACCACGCAGTAACTTTTGAGCGGGTGTAATGGTTCCTCGTGGGTGATACACGGATTTTCGGTTCTCAAAAACGATAATGTTGTTTATTTACGTAACCTCTAAGATGGAAATGAGCCTTATCGCTCATGGCAATTTTCGATGAAAAATCTTTCTCCTCTTCGTTGAGATTCAGGATGGCTTAAGCGTAGGTTAGACGCGTTTGGCGGTCAACAGCTAACAGTTGATGCACTGTTTGCACTTTGTAATCTTTCCCCAAAAATCTGCGTAGGCACTGCCGGCTAGTGCCCAATTGCGTGGCACGTCGTCTGGTCGATGTCCCGGGTCCCGGGCTCCTCTTCGACATCTTGGGCGACAGCAGCGATATTTTCAACAGAACGGCTTCTCCAGGGTGGGCCAGCCTTGGGTGCATCTTGTGTTGTCTCAGACTCTTCAAAGCGAGTGGCCAAACCCCGCAGTTTTTGTCCAGTTGGTGTCGGACGGCCAGGAAATTTGCGACGAATTCATGCTGCGCCAACACAACCAACGAATTGTTGCGCAAAAAAGTGGAAACAATTACTTTGCGTTCTTGCCTTTGTTTACTTCACAAATGTCAAAACCGAATTTACATTTGGCGCTGTTTGCAAAAGTTATAGCGTTTTCCAGGGGGTTGATTACTTTTGCCCACCTAGTATATGGCGAAGACGAAAGAAAAATAACTATTTTATTTAATGGATAAATAAAAATATGTTGTCTCTATCTTATTTTCCAAAACAATATAAAATATACTGTAATATATCATCTGCTTTTTTAGAAACCACAGTACACTTCACTTTAATGTGGTTCAGGCTGCATATCATGGCCTACTGAAGCCTAGTTGCTTTTTTGAGACCATTTTAAAAGCAAACGTCACTTTGTGACACATGGTTAAAAAAGCATTTTAAGGCGAATCTGATAGGCCAAAAAAAATTTACAGAGTGGTGTATTTAAAAGAAATAGTTATTTACTTCCCGTTAAACCAGAAATCGCAAAAATAAATTATTAAGTCCTGAAAGAGGACATCTATCCGCTATAGAAAAACTCACAATATTAAAATAGTATCTTTGTAAATAAGAAAGTAATGGATGACTCTAAAATCTTGGTCTTCAATTGCCTTTATTTGTTAATTGATAGACAACATTTTGGTTAGTGACGTATCTCCAACCGTTTTCAAGTGATACCTAAAAACTATTCTTAAAAGCACGTTTACAATTATTACAGCTTCTTTAAACTTTCTTTTCGAATAATTTTTGCTTTCGATCATTTTATGCGTGTGTTGTTTTGACCAAGCGTGTTCGGCAATTCCTGACTTCGACGCTTCACCTTTCGTATGTTTTTGTGTTCTTAAACTCGAACTTCGAGTGATCTTTTTGTTTTCCCGATGTTTACCTCACCACATTAACATGAAATTTGGTAGATACAGTCATTTGAAATATTGTTGTCCGATCTCGTCTTAGTAAGAATACTTCTTAGAGAGGTTTGGGATTGAAATGCCGTTTTAATATTATACTTATTTGCGATTCTGCGAATATTTTCTATAGTTCTTTTAATATATGGAATTGTCATAAATATTTGGTCATTTGGAGTCTCGTTCAAGTTAAAGTTTTTTTGTCTTAATTTGATATTTTTCGATTGTTTTTTACCAGTCTCTCAGTGTATTCATTCTGTTTAAAATCCTAGTTATGTTACAAAAGGTTATTGCGCGGTTATATAAAGTACGTATAACCCCCTGTTTCGTTTGTTAGAGTGATTACATCGGGGCAGTGGTTTGTGCCAGTGGGGGGCGACTGCCCCCCGCCCTCTAGACCAGCGCCCCTGCGCCCAAACAAACCTACCGTATAAAACAGGTATTATTTACAAATACTATGCTGTGCTTTAAACATTTTTTACTTGCTGGTGTAATTTTAGAAGTCATATTTTAAAATAATAATTTTCCACACTTTTTGTTAATAATTTTCCTGTCCCACAGTGTCAGCGGAGGGTTATTTTTTTCAAAAGCACTAAACCGGGAAAAGGTGAGCGCGGCATCCGTTTGTGGCGGCATTTCTTTTATTGTGTGGGTATTGGATATATTCCAGAATTTTTACTTTTTTTTTTAATATTGCAAATCCAGATTTCAAACGTATGTTTTTATTTCTGGTACTCATATTCTCCTTTTGGTGTTATTTAGTCGTTTATTGTCTATGGGGTAAACTTTTAAGAGTAAAATGGATAAAAAGAAAAAAGTCAGGTTGAGTTCAGGAAGGAATATCGGAAAAAAATGATGTTAGCGCAACACACAGCCAAAAATTACAAGATTTTCCAAAAACGCTGGGTAAGAACATTTTTTATATTGTCATTATTTTTCCTTTCTTAAAGTTTCAAATATAGATTTGTTTGTTTATTGTTGTTTTTTTTTTTTTTTTAATAAAAATGTTTTAAGAAATAGAGGCCCCAAACTTTGGGCCCCCCCCCGCCCTGAAAGGTTGACTACGCCACTGCATCGGGGAAACAAAGACCACTCGAGGTTAGAGTTAAAGAACACAAAAAACACACGTAACAAGGTGAAACCTCGAAGTCAGGGATTGCCGAACACGCTTGCAAACCTAGTATCGATATTCGGTGAACAACGAATAGTATATAAGTCGAGCTTTTAAGAAGAGTTTTAGTTATCACTTTAAAACGGTTGGAGATACATCACTAACCGAAACATTGTGTATTAAATAACAAATAAAGACAATGCAAGTCCAAGATTTTAGTGTTATTGAAACCTACTAACACCTTCAAGGAAACGAAGAAAGTTATTAGCTCTTATATGTCCGCTGGGTCACCCCCTTATTGTATTTTTATTTGTTTTTAAATCAAAGTATTCTTTTTACTTTAAAAAATAATTGTATACGTTACACTATTCAATAAATCTTAAAAGCCTAGGAAAATTAAAATATCTTTATATAAATGTCATCGTGAATTGACGACAAATGCATATCGAGTACTTCCACGTACATTAACATTTGATTGCCGTGACTTTCATTAGTTTTTGTGCGTGATCTCAAGGAAGTGAAACAAGATGATGATCACTAGGTATACCTCGATTCTCATGCAATCAGCGGGATGTGGAAGCGATTCCTATTCTTTTTATGAGTAAGTTTTTATCTATATTATTAGATCTGTGTAGGTTTGTAAAAAGTATTTATCTAGAGTAAGTTTTTTAGTGATAAGTAAATAATAAGAAAGGGTGAAGTGTACTGCAAGTATATATTTTTGGCATTTTATTGAAAATAAAACAAAGAAAATACAAGTGTAGGCTTTTGCAGGCTTATACAATAAGTACTGTACAACACACATATTTGTGGAATAAAGAGACTTTGTATTTCGTGCAAATTTTTATTTAAAAATCCTAGCAGAGTGCTTTTGGTATAACCATCATCAGTGCTATTCGTCGTTAAGCTGGAGTCGTAGCAATTTGAGCCAACAAAACATGTAGAAGACTTTAGTAAACTATCATATTATTACATAAAATAAAATAAAAGTCAAACAACAGTGATTTATGTTACATTTTCCCTTATTACAGGGTGATTTTTTTTTAAAGACTACACAAGTATACCATTTTGTGGAAAGATTATTTTATTTTATGTAATAATGTGATAGTTTACTCCTTTACATGTTTTGTTGGCTCAAATTGCTAGAACTTAACATTGCCTCATGATGGTTATACCGAGCGCTCTGCTAGTTTTAAATAAAATTTGCAAAATCAAAGTCTCTTCATTCCTAAATTTTACGTGCATACAAACCAAGTTTCACAATATTTGTGGTTTCCTCTAATAAAAGAAATTTGGAATAACCAATTGTTACTTTTTTTCATAAAATCGAAAAAATACTTAAGACCATGATTTCAATTAAAACAAAAAAGATACAACATAAAATTAATTCTTTTTTTTAACGACGCCTTATTTATTGTTTCTATTTTGTAATACGCCAGAAAAGTGGATTTCTGATAACGATAAAATTAAATAAGAATACAACATAAAAAAAATAAATCAAGAAGGTTGGGCAAGCTATATATTATGTATATGTACTTATTTAATTTTATTTATTTAATGACCTGATATTATTAATTAGATCCCAGCCATTTGTCAAAATTAATCTTTACGTATGTCTGTCAAAAAGATGTAATAGATTCTTCTATTTTGTATGTCTCTCTTGAAAAATGTATAATTAAAATTTAATTAATAACATGGCAGATGATCGTTTTGCACTGAGAAGGTTAACTTAAATAGAAATGTATTAAACATGGTAAGTACCTATATAATTAAATTTTATAATTTGTGTTTGTTTGCTTCTAAACTGCTACCCACACAAATAATGGCGAGAGCGATTAAAATATTACGCATTTAGTATTTACACTTATATGTTGAATAAAATGATTTACATAATCTTTTACCAAAATTTGTTTATTATTTGGGAGTTTGTATTACCTGCGCTAAGTTAAGCAAAAATCAATCTCGTTTGCAAATAAAATCACCAAATTGTACAGCGCACACTCAAACCAGAAAAAATATCTGCCTTTGCACGGTATTTTTAACTTTACAAAAACGTTTATGTAAAGACAAAGAACCTCAAAAATTAGTAAATTTAAAAGAGTCAGCCTATTTTAATATATAAAATGCCACCTGTGTCAAGTAGTACCAATTAAATGTTATGGATTGATACTTGATCCTGTTTATGGTGCATGGCAATTGCCAGCTCTATGTGGTGGCGATCCTGGTGTTTTCTGGTGATACCATTTGGTACCAACCACATCAGGGCGTCGATAATATTTTTTCCTGGAGGGGGGTAATTTTAGTGTCGGAAAAAACAACTCTGAACACAAACCTGATAAAATATGTTACATAAACTGTTTTTGCTGGAAAATAATCCTGTTGTTATTGAGTCAAAATCATGGTGAAAGTATTTATTGATGCTAATATGTACATTTATAATGTTTGCACACATTTTTCATAAACTTAAACAGAAAAAAATGTTTGTAGCACGCATTCAAAATAGTTCTTAGCACTCATTTGCTATTCCGAACTCAGCTGACGCCTCATGCAGAAACAACAAATTCGTCCTGAAAACCTTATCATTTTAGCCACTTGATACAAAAATGACTATATAATAATAATATCATTTTTCTTCCATATATCTTTCGCCTGTTAAGTTTCTTAGTTTTTAGTATCCAAAGTATAGATGCAATATAAAAATATATTAACAATTAAATATAATTTACCATAACAAGGAGCTTTGTATTTGTGAAGTTATTAATAATTGAAAAATAACACAGTGCACTAACTAATTCAAACTTTAATTACATGGCAAACATGTATTCAGACATAAAGTAACTTATTATAGAATATACATACATATGTACCAAAATCTTTTTGTTACATTATGAACGAAACAAAGAAGAACTTAATCCTAAATTACTATTTTTAAATTGACAATTTTTTGTCCAACATAACATTTAAAAGAAAACCGCTTTATTGAAATCAAGTATTAAACACCGACTGTAATATAAAATCCAAATGTTTTTTTTTTCATTTTTTGCAAATCTGTCCACAATGGACTTTGTATTTATTGGTATGTCTCTATTCACATGTGAAAGCGCTAGACTAACTAAAATCTTAAATCTTTTTAATGCAGAAAAACTTCTCTCCGAGGATGCAACGCTCACTGGCATAGTACATACAAGATATAATGCTAAATGAACATAAGGGTATAACTGTTTATCACACGTTTTAAGAGTTGAAATTGCAGAATCTGGGATATTTGTTTCGTTTCTCCGTTTTTTAACCATAGTTCTAACTCAGTTTTAACCAGCATCAAAATTATGTCGTTACTTTCATTTTTAAATTTGAGAATATATTTGCCGACGACATGGTAGGTAGGGTTTTGGGGTGGGTAATTACCCCCATTACCCCCCCCTTATCGACGCCCTTGTATTGGAGCCACAAAAAGACAAAAAAAAGACAGATGGTGATGGAGAATGGTGATCTGGTAGAAAAGAAACAATAAGTTAAGCATTAAATTTTAATTTTGTTATGATTCAAAAATACATGACGATTTTTAAAGTTTTATTATTTAGTTTTTTAAGATTGGAAAAAATTGAAATGGGAGATAAAAATTTTAATTTCATGAATTCATGATATGGGTTCCAACCTAGGATGACATTCAAAAAATAAATGTTTGAGGATATCCATTTCACCACAATCATAAAGAGGATCACCTCTTATGATATTTAATTTAAATAAGTGTTTTCCAATTAAAGAGTGTCCAGAGGTATTATTATTGTAGCTATGTATCTTCGATCCATGTTTGATATGTTTGTAAACCATTTTTTGTTGGAAACATGGGTTGTACCTAATAATATTTATATATTTTTTTCTCCACTATTATGAAATTCAATTATTATGAAATTGATAAGTAGTAGTTTGTTTTTAATAAGAATATGATTTTTAGCTGCATCAAAAGGCATTAATTTTAAAATATTTAATGTTCTACCTATGTTAGTTCATTTATCCGTCTTGATATTACCAGGAATTCCAGAATGTCCCGGAATCCAGGCAAGCCTGATTTTATAAGCCATGAAAATTAGTCGATTGGTTTTCAGGGTCCAGTAATCATCTTTTGCTGAGTGGAGATTTAACTTTTCGTCATTTAAGCAACGCATTTTATTTGCAACACAAGAAAGAGAGGTCTTTCTCGCACTATGTTGGAATCAATTGCCGAGCTTCTCGACCAGTTCATGACCTTTAAAATTTCAATGACCAGTACAAATGTACCAATAGTAAAAAGCTTAAGACATACTATAACTAATTATAATAATTATTAGGTAATAAGTTAAATTAAAAAGCTTTAATTAATGATTTTAGTAACGTAGCAGAGCAGGTCGGCACTATATGTAAGTTCTTAAATCTTAGTCATTTGCTCTCTTGCATCCTTAGTGGTTCTTGTTTTCGTCATTTAACACAGTAAATTTACGCAGGTTCTCTCATAAACTCTGTAATGTTTTTAAGCTAAATTATTTTCCTTCGAGTCCAAATTGCGACCTTAGAGAGTTGCTCACTAAAATGTTCTTATTTAACCTATATTTTATTATTTTTGTAAAATGTTTTTATATTTATATACATATTTAAAAACCTTAAGGCCAAACTTAATTTTGGTGGTTTTTTATAACCTTATGGATTTCAGTGCCAGAATCTTACGTGACCAAACATCTGCTCTCTGTTTACTTTCACTCTTATCTCGAAGTCAGAGCTGCCGGTAATTGAATTAAAATAATTGAAAAATCGTATTCAATTACTTCTCGGTAATTGATTATTTTAATTAATTACTTTCCGGAAAAGGTAATTGCATTTGGATTATCAATTTATAGGATAATGTTGGCGTAATTGGTATGATTTTCACGAATCTCAAGTAATTCAATTACTTATAAAGTACTTGAATTACTTGCAAAATAATTTAAATATCTTTAAATATTTGAATTACTACGAAAAATTTAATATCCTTTCTTTATGGAAAAACTGCCGCAATATTGGCCAGCAGAAAGAGCACCTTGAAACAGGGCGGGCCGCTTTGAATCCGGCGAACGCCGCCTTCTCGGCGATTTAGTATTTTCGGTTGATGCTTACCGCCACCGTTTGTTTGCCTATTTTTTTGTTGCTTGTTTTCTTTTATTATCCAAACAAAGATAGGTGTTTTTTTATTATTACAGGTACTGGTTACTGGTGTGGTAGTTATTCAAATATTTCTAGAGTAATTTAGTTTCCAAATGTTATTTAGAAAATGAATTGTAATTGAAATTTAATGGGAATTTAATGACATAACGGTAGTACACTTACATTACGGTAATTCAATTACCAAAAGAGAATCGAATTAAATGTGGTAATTCAAATAGAGTTTTTGCCAGAATATTCAATTACTTTTAGTTTTAATTGATAATAGAATTACTTTTAACAAACATGCTAGTAATTGGTAATCGTAATTGACTACTACTGAGAAGAGTAATTGGTAATTATAATTAAATTACTTTTATAAAGTAATTAATTGTGGCTAAAACACTTAGTTTGTAAGGCCAAAGCTAGAGAAAAAAAGTATTAATTGCGACAGCTTTGCTCGAAGCCAATTTAAGGACGAAGTAATTGTAGGTTTATGTAAATGAAAAAATATACCAAAAAAATTACTGCAGAACTTATAAAACCAAGTTAGAATCACAGTAATTGCACCAAACAGCAAAACTCCAGATGAAAATAAAGTCCATTTGCTCTTCTAGTCGTTGGTTGATGTTTAATAGTAACAATCCTAATTTACTATATTTTTATTTATATAATTGTTACAGGTTTTATTTTTTAAGGGTGAATTCAATTCGGTATTCAAAAGTTAGCTGCTAGCTGTTAAAGCCAGTAAAACAAATTTGCCTAAAATCTAACTAATTGACATTGGAAAGGAAATTTTTTCCTACTTATTGTGATATTGTATAACTGACATTAAGGATCAAGGCAAGTCTAAAAACATATACATATTTGATAAATGTCAGCAAAATTTATACTTATAAGGCAAGCTATAACAAAATAATGAATCTTTTCAATATAGATCTTCTATCTGAACTTGAATTGCAAATACTAATGGAAATATAAGCCTGCTAAATGAGGTTTATTTTAGTCGGTAAGTCAGTGAACTGTGATCGCGATAAGGAAATGCATACTTGGGATTGACGACAATTTAGGTTGTAACAGATGCATTAAATGAAAATCCTGCAAGTTTTGCTTGATTTACTCAAGTCAGGATACACACTTATAATGAACAATTATAGTTAACTGCACACGCACGAGTGATAATGGTTCAATGTGCATTACAATATACTAACTATACTAAAATAAATAATCTTACTTGTCAGTGCAACATAGGATAATCTTATTTACATAGATTGCTGACGAATCTATATTTCCAAACGTTTTTTTAATCCTTTGTCAGGTGAAATTGGACTGTTAGTATTTAAAAACTGAAATAAAGGGCACATGATAGAGACTTAAATATTAAATACAGATTTTAATAAGAATAACATCATGTGTATTTAATGTTTATTTTAGTAAAAAAGTGCATTTAACGGAATATAATTGTATTTAAAATCCCCATAAAACTAGCTCATATAATCAAAGTTAAACAATTTGGACTTTTAAAAGAAATCAAAAATTGACAGAAATATTTTTTAAATTTGTAAATCAAATAATGTTTACATTTATGCTTGCGGGAATTAGAATTTTTTAAAATAATTTTCAAGTGTCTTTTAAAGTAACACGGCTTGTTTTTTAATTTATGCTTGTAGCTTTTTAAATAAACGATTTTGTTTTGCGTATTAATAACAATTTATCTAATCAAATAAAACATTTGAAACAAAAACAAAATAGTGACAGCACTGAGTGACGTATTTTAAATGAAATACCATATTTTTATATCAATAGATAGAGATTTTCACAAGAATTCGGTGATATAGGGGTTGCTGGGTTTATTTCCTACGGTTCTGCTGTCTAAAAACTGCATGATACTATAAGGATAGTTTCACCTGAAAAAACCTGGCTACCACAAGTCACAGGTGCTAATTTGTCAAATTCAAGAATTTTAAAAATACGTTTATTACTTTTTGGAGTAGTTTTAAAATGAGGTTTTCATCAGAAGAACGGCTTCAAATTATATTGTATGCTAAAAATGATATGATATATCTATTTCTAAACCAAGCAGCAAAATTACAATAAACGGAAAAAAAAAATACAATACGAGGTAAAATATGGTGGTAATAAGAACACTTATAACAAAAAAAATATAATATTACTAATAATTTAAATGTTCTATATGACCCCCGTTATTTTGGAAACATGATCTATTACCCCTCCTTAGCCCTTCCAAGCTCGCCGATTATATTTGAGGTTTTGGTTAAGACGATTAATTTCATTTACAATTTTTTCTCTTATTTCTTCCGTGTTTGTGTTTCCATTTTAATAAACGACGTTCTTCAAGTGACCCCATAGAAAAGTGTCCAAAATTATAATATCTGGACTATTAGGTGGCCATCTAATAGTGCCATAACGTCCAATCCACGGATTGTATCGGCGGCGGCGCTCCGTCTTGTTGCCAAATTATCTTGCGATACGTTTCGAGTGGCAATTCTTCTAAAATGTCCTCAATATCGTTTTCAAGAAGATTGAGATATTTCTTCAGCTAAGGATCCCTCATAGAATATTGGCTCGACAATTCTATTGTTAAGCACAGCACACCAGACATGAATAGAAGACCTTCCTTGGTATTTAATCTCTTGAAATTTCCTGGGATTTTGTGTTGCCCAGCTGTGCTCATTGCGTCGGTTAAACAATCCCGATGTAGTGAACGTAGCTTCATCCGTCCAAAGAATCGTTTGAAACAGGGTAGGATCGTTATCTTATTCATGGATTAAAATTTGGGAAACAAATTGAAAGCGAAGTTCCTTTTGTTCACGTGTTAAATGCTGCACTGAAAGAACATGATATGGAAGATACTTAAAATATTTCAGTGTTCTCTGAACCGTCCCATAGGTTACTTTTCTTTTTGCAGGGCCATACCTCAAGTCTCTTACTGCGTCAGTAATTGACTTCATGGGATACAAAGTAAAATAATTTAGAATAGCTTAATCCCGGTTTCTTTTTCTCATTGTAGTCCTTTTTCTAATATTTAACGATTTTGTTTCTTCGAATAATACCTTCAGTTTTAAAATCGTTTTTACTGATATATTTATTTCGGTGGAAATTTGCAACATATCTTCGTTGTGTTTCCCCGGCGTTTTCTACACATTTACAATAAAGAGTTATAATTTGACACGCTTTTATAGCAAATTGAGCTAAAAAGTAAAAAATAATTTTTAACTGTAAAGAATTTGTGTTAGTGATAGAAAGTCCAAGTCCAAGTCCAATAATCAATTATGACCAATTAATCTTGAATAAGATTTAAAAAAGAATAATAAGTTATAAACAAAATAATTTAATCGTAGTTAAAAAGAGTTAGGTGCAATTTACTATATTTTCATAATAAGTCCAATTTTGTAAATAGCTACCAATAAAATAATTAAAACATTTAATATCAAGCACCCCACGCTTTTTTACCATAACTAAATATTTTGTTAATAACTTAATTTTTATTATATTTTTATTTCAAGTTAATTGGTCATAATAGGTTATTGGACTTTCTATCACTGTAACACAGACTCTTTATACTTACAAATCATTTTCTACTTTTTAGTTCGGTTTGCTATAAAGCCTGTTTTTTTTTACTTTTTTTTAAACAATTTATTTTAAAGTCTGTTAATAAGTATATTTTAAATTACAAGGGACACTTATTACTCTCAAAAATGTAATAATCCCGTTCAAGTATGGTAAAAACTATAAAGCTTTTGATAGCAATCTAATAATAATCTTCTATCTTAACTTAAATTGCGGATAGCGTTCTTTAAATCGCGAGATAATGAAAATATAAACCTGCGAAATGAGGTTTATTTCAGTCGGCAAGTCAGTGAACTGTGATTGCGATAAGGAAATGGATACTTGGAGTGACAATTTATGTAGTATTAAACATGTGCATTAGATGGAAATCCTGTTAAAAGTTTTGTAATAGGTTTTAGGCGGGTCAGAAATTTTAATTAAAAATTAATTACTTTTATGTCTCCCACTCTTATTTCTAAAAAATATTTATGCAGTACTAGAGCAGTGATGCTGTCGGGACGCGAGATTATCGTCTCTTGTCTCATCGAGACAAGATACCAATTTTTCTTTTGTTTCAAGGCTCAAGAGGAAATGAAGGAATGGCCTTTTCTAATCCAAAACGTCTTGTTTTTTCAATGTCTTTCTCTTGCAAGCTAATATAAAAATAAGATTTTTAATAAACTTTTTCCACAAGAAATGAGTTACTTAATACTGGGTGATTTAAAATTACCTGTGAAACTTTACCAGGTATTTTTTTACCGTTGTGATTGAATTTTTTTTATGATAATTAAATCACAAGTTCGTTTATCATACTCCGTGTTCGTAGTTCGTACGAGAGTCTAATAAAAACGCAGATGTTTTGTAATCTGATATGTTCATTTATTGCAGAATATAATTATTTTTTATAATAAATGGAATAAAAAATAATTATAATTTTTATAATAAATAAAAAATGGTATCTTTTAGAAAAAAAATTATTGATAATACAAAGTTTGAAAAATGCAGGAAAAAATCAAAATAGCGGCAAATTTAAAATCAAAAGTTTGTTTTATTATAAAATTATAAAAATCAAGAGTTAGTAACAGAATAAAAATGTACACCTGGTAAAATGTACAGAATACAGATTTTTAAACTTATGAGTTGAAGGGAAAGAGGGGGGATAAAAATTTCAAAAACATTTTGCAACTAAAAAACTTTTATATAGATTTTTCACGTTTAAAAAAAAGGAAGCTAAAAACAGGCCTTTGAAATTTAAATTTCGCGCCATTTTCAGTTCGCCATTGTGGATTTTCCACTTTTCTCGTCAGATTCGTAATCAGCACACCCGAAAACCCCCAAGTAAGAAAATTTTTCGAGATCGTAACTTATTTAATCCTTTTATTAAATTCTTAAATTTTTGAATGCATACTATGCACTTTAAATGCATCCATAGGCTAAAAAGTGCATATAAGGGTTTTAAAATGACTAATTGCGTTAATGGAGGCTTGTGTAATAATAAAATATTACATTTTCATGGGTATATACAAATTTTCATAATTTACATAAAAAAAATATTCGAATAAAACGTAAAAACATCGAAAAATGCACTTTTGTTGCATAAAAGTGCATTTTTGGGCATGTTCCCCCAATTTTCAAGTGGGCGCGTCGTGATTTTCGGATTCAGCATCCCTCATATATACTTTTTATTAAATAAAATTTGATGGAGACGTTACTACGCGAAAATCGTATTTTTTTTCTATTTCTAATGGCCTATAAGAAAACGCCACAAATATGGCTCTGTTCAGTTATCATTGGATGACCGTGCACACATTGTAAAAATTCATTTTAGGAGTTTTTTTTAAGAAGTTGTATATAATTTTTTTATTGCAGTTATTTTTTTATCGAAATTGTCCAGCCCAATTATTCACTTTGAAAATAATAGTCTAAATTATTTTACACCTTACTGTATTAACAAAATTTAATATGAGAAATTCTCTTTAACGCAACAGATTAGATTATCATATAAATGACACTTTATGAGGGGTCTCGTTCAAAATATAATGAGAGTCCAATTAGGGGGAACTTTAATTCAATTATTGCGCCTTTATATGTCCTAAAATTGCATCATCTAAAATACGTATTTTGGGGGTTTTGAAGCCTAATGAAATTATGAACTATTTATGAAGTAATATTGTAGAAAGATAATTATACATCATATTGATTGATAACACAGGTTAAACTTACTTTTAATCTTTCCACAAAAACTTTGTTTTATTAACCTTGCAACAAGTCTTGTAATTTAAATTATAGTTAGGTTCGAATGAGCATGAAAAACCCCTGGATTTTTAAGATTTATGGTTTATGTTCCTTAGTGTACAAGTGTTTATTTATTTTTTCATTTATCATAGTAATACTGTTCTATCTACCCTTTTCCCCTAACTTAGATTCAGGTAGTTTGCAGACGTCAAATTACATTTAAAATATTAGAATTCAAAATGAATAATATTTTAATACCACTAGAATCTTGGACTTTTAGGGTCTTTATTTGTTTATTAAGACACAACCTTTCGGTTGTTAATGATGTACCTTAAACCGTTTTCAAGTGATAACTAAAAACTTTTCCCCAAAAACCATAGGGGTGCAGACAGCTCGGGGAAAAAATTTTTCCCCCGACCCCAAAACCCCGAACACAAACCTTTGGGGTTTTTTTTTTTTTGGGGTTTTGGTTTTTCCCTTTAAAAGGGGGTCTCAATATTTTTTAAACCCTTAGATTATAAAAAACCCAAAAAAATTAATAATGTATTACAATGTTCTTTAAAAAAAAAAAATAAATAAGAAAATTAAATGGTCATTTTTTTTCAAATCATCCCAATAAAAAAAAATTTTTAAAACTAGTTATTTATGAAAAAAAGGGGAACTTAGTTTTTTTTTTCCAAAAAAAACCCCCCTTTTTCCCCGATATAACTTCCCCAAATTTTTATTTGGGATCGATTTTTAAAAATCAGAAATTAAAAACCTAAATGTATCCAATAACCATATTAATAAAGCGAGTGTCATAAACTATGTTTGATAATAAAATAATTACAATAATAATTTGGCAAAAATGTTTGAATTATACGGTGTCTACTTTAGGCAATTAGTGTATAATGTAAATTACTGGGCCTTTTTTGTTATACCCACCCCACAGAAATCGTATAAAAACATGCCAAATTGACAAAAAGTACACTTTTAGTGATTTATCACGTCTGAAATATAATTGGAGAAAATAAAAGCCTTTATCTAACCAGAATCCATGACCATTCTTCTGGCTGATTCTTGTGGGGCCAGAGGGGGCGGTCATGGTTAGTTCTAGTTAGTTAAATCAATACCAATGCAAAATATTAATGAAAATAATTATTTATGCAACAAAGTGAAAAGTTAGTCTTTTTTTTAACGCAGGAGTCGCTTTACTATATAAATTAAATATTTTATTTGGGATCGATTTTGATGAATATATATTTGTGTAATATAAAATATATAATAATATAATATAGTAAAAAGCTGATGAACATCTTGAAAAAAAAAATGAGCTTATAAAATTTTGTTTTTTATATCAACTTTTAGAAATGAACTAAAAATTATTATATCTTCATAATTCTCAACTTTAATCCTTGTTTTTTGACTAATAAAAATTCAAAAAAAAATGACCAGCAGGATATTTTTATTCTAAAAGCAAAAGATTTAATTTTCATATTGTATTTTATACTGCTTTTATATGTCAGTAGATTATTGTAATAAATCGCAAGTATGATGAGTTTAGCAGCAGACAATCGAATGAAAGCGTCCCTAGCAGGACTCTATTTAGGCCATAAAATTAATTATTTAACTAAGCATTGCTAGCGAAAATGGCGCAAGGCCAGAAAACTAAAATTGTTTATTTCTGTATATCATAGATATCAGATTATTTTTTTACTGAGTACATGGTTTATTCTGTATAGCTGAAATTTATATACCTATTCAATAATGTGTATGTATGTGTATGTATTTCTAACCATCAATAGTAAAATTTTCTAGTATTATAATATAAAAATAAATGTTAAAATATATAGGTAAGAATACAAATAGGTACCGCAACTATATAATTTTATGTATAATTACCATATTTCCTATCATTCATACCTGGATGAAACTTCTTTGCATGTTTCAATTAAAAATAGTACTAAAGTTTTTTTCTACACTGAGAACACGTGACGATATCCATTTTTTTAAATAATTTTAACACATAAATATGATAAAATACAAAGATGATACAATACTCCAAAACAACATAAAATCATACAAATGCTGTGAAATCACAATGACTCAACTTGACCTCAACCTACAAATTGAAAATAAAACCATTCATTTCCCGCCAATACTTTCGGCCTACTTCGGCTGATGTCGTATATCGTTCGTGGTTGTAATACTTCTTCGAGCTGCATCCGCTAGTAAAAGCTACAGCTTATACAGGATGGGCAAGGCAAGGGCTTGGGAGCCAATTTTAATGTAATAGAGTAGGATACATATGGTATGACGTCAGATTAAAAACAGAACGACAACAATATCCCTTATCTCACCTCTAATACAACGATGGTCGACGGTGCCTAAGGATTCGTTAGGGACAGCTTGAGTTTGATACTGGCTTGTCATTTCGTAAAATATTTTAATAGCAATTTTAGAAATGTTTTAAAAATTATACATTTTATAAAAATTTTCATTTAAAAAAGTTGTGCGCTTAGCAAAAAAAAAAGAAATTTGTAAAAAATATTAGTATTTTTGAATGGTTAAAGATACTATATTATTTTAATAATAGGTATTTGTTATTTTATCGAGCAAGGCAACTTGAATAATTTTATTTTACTTGGGTTTGGGAACATTGCCCGTCGCGTTTCATTTATTCCGTCCGGGGGCCCGGGGTTTATACTGAGTAGTGTGTGCAGTGTTGCTAGATGAGATATAGTGGAAATCGTGAAATACAATCACGAAAAATCGTAAGAAAGTGTGAGGAGAGTGGGAGATTACAAATTACTTAAGTATATTGATAAAAAGGAAAACACAATGACAATGTTTAATACATTTATTAAATTTAAATAAACGAGTAGGTAACATAAATTTCCAAATGTTGGCCTAGCGTAATCTAGGCAATAGGCACTACTACATTATGTTCGTTTAAGTCAGTATTATCCTTTTTATCGCTATATCATATGTCACTACTACCTTACTTTTGTATCATGTTGTTATTGATAGAAAAATCATAATAATTTTTGTCGCAAGTTAAACTTTTTCTAAATAAAATACTTTTAGTGGTTTTGACTTATGTAAAATTTTCGATACGAGACATGACTGCGTGAAAATGCAAACAAATAAATTGTGAACGACCTTTACCTACAATCAACGGGGAATCCCATGTCGTTCTGATCGATAACCGCTTGTAGGCCACGGAGATTCCCCGGTCGTTTCTTTTGATATGCCATTGCTATCATTCACTACAGGGACAAAGTAAATTAATAATTAAAATGCAATATTTTATTAAAAAATGATTTATTTAAAAATCGTCAGAATCGCTACCTTATTCGTAAGATCATGAAATCGAAACCAAAATCGTGTAATCTTACGAATAATCGTGAGATCTGGCATCACTAGTGTGTGTGTTGTTGTCACAGATGAGTAGTCCGGCCGAAGCATTCCCCTCTTCTGCTTGGGCCTGTAGAAAGGGAATCAGCCGCTACACGTTTTCTGTCTGTCTTTATTTCGCTAAAGCCTTGGCCTATTAAATTGACATCTCCTTTTATTTCACTGAAAATCTCCGCACCTAAGAAATTGGTTTGCCAGACGTATATACTATCCATTGTTCACCAAAGCTAGCGGTCTAGTGATTTATTTTGTCAAGTTTTTATCGTTGAATTAATAAAACAGTAAAATTTGTAACAAAACCCTCTGTATGTACAAATTAAAATTAGGAGGGAAACCGAGATGGTCCGGAGGATAAAAGTGTAAAGTACACCGTCGAAAGGGACCACATTCCCACGGGGATGCTCTGAAAAATTTACCGAGGGTTCGCAACTACGTAAATTATTTAATTTAATTAAAAGGTGCTTCATCTGTTCGCACGGATCGTAAATATTACACTAATTTAATTTGGGGGTTTTAGAAGCCCTAAGTAAACAGATTAATTTTTCTCCAAGAATTTTTATTATGGTAATTTGAAAAAACCGAATCCCCGAAGTTTTATTGCATTCTTTGTTTTACATCTTGTTTATTGCTCCGTAAATTATTAACGACATATTTTATGCAAGCATCAAAAGTTTTGTAATTTTGTCTAAACGTTACTAATATTTTTGTGTATATAATATATGCCATGTTACTATTAAAAATAATTTGTTTTAGGCAGGTGTGTGGGTCAGGGGTTTGACTATAGTTGAGGAAACGTGTTTTTTAAATAGTCCTAACTACCCTATGAATGGTTGACTTAGGTATGTGGAATTCTCTATCAACATCCCTGGCTGAAGATGTTGGATTTTCTTTAAAATGTTGGTTAACTGCAGCATCTCGTCGATTTTCTTCAACGTACTTCTTAGGTCGTGGTTTTTTAAAACTTCCGAATTCAAGCAAATTTGTAACCAGTTTTCGAAAGTCTGTTAGTTTAGGATGCAGTTTTTCTTTAAATAATTAACCATCTTACAGAGTTAAAGAAATTTTAATAACGTACCCGAGCTAACTTAATAATGACGCTAGATGACTTTCGCCGGAATCAAAGCCAACTGAGAAAATATTTGTTTTTTGAAGTAGATGAGGTTATAAACTTCTAAACTTTAACATGTTATACATTGTTGAAATCAGAATAAAAAGCACTATTTGGCTGCGAAAAAATGCAATATGGCGCCCATAGGAAAAACTAAAGTTGATGATGATCCTAAAAACCCGAAACGTAGAAAATAAAAATTGACTACTTGGTTATATTCTACAAAAAGAGTTGCTATAAAGAAGTTTTTACAGATTTGAAAAATTTTTACTTATAAAAAATATGGCCGACCTAAAATTTAGGCCAAAAAAATTTTATTCGTCAATATCTCAAAAACCATAAAAGCTACAAGAAATATTACATAACATAAATTATGTATTTTTATAAAACCTTTAATTTAGGTTATAAAATCTTTTCGTCTAAATGCAATACTTTACGAGTTATAATCAAAAAATCGAATTTTCAGGATTTTTTCAAGGTATACCCCTAGAATTCGCTTTTTTGATTATAACTCGTAAAGTACTGCATTTAGATAAAAAGATTATTTAACCTAAATTAGAGGTTTTGTAATAATACACAATTTATATTTTATAAAATTTCTTGTAGCTTTTATAGTTTTTGAGATATTGACCTATAAAATTTTCTTTGGTCTAAATATTAGGTAAGGAACAAGATATCAAGATGCGGTTTTCGCCAACTTGTTTAAGCATTATTTAGCTACTTTTTTATAAAGAAAAAATTATACCAATGCATTTAATTTTTTTGAGAAAATTAACCACTTCTGTCGGAATGTCGATAAAAGCCCTCTAGCGGCGACGTGTGAAACTAACAAAACTTTAAATATACTAAGATTTATATCCCAACAATAGCTCTTTTCAACTAGCCTAAGTTTGTTGAAATCGGCTCAGCCGTTTCAAAGATACAGGGTGGGTTTGACGGAAACCTTTGAATACCCCCCACCACTTTATTTTTAGAGGTATAGCAAAAATTGTCAAACAAAAAGGTTCAGATTATCCTCGACTTTAAAGATCAGGTATTTTTTTGTTAGGTTAATATAGCAAAATTCACAGAAACATCACTCTTTTAGATTCAAGATTGCAGTTACGCCCCCTAGCGGCCATTCAAAAATACAGCCGGCCTCCTTTCTTAGTTGTACACTCTGTACAGACACATTTACTTTATCCCAGTTTAAGTTTTTAAATTAAAATCGTTTTACTGTTATTGCTGAAATACGTATTTAAATTTTATGCCAGAGCAAAAACATTTACCCTTTAGTTTCGTTACGAAAACAAAAGTCTAAAAAATAAACGAAAACTGAGATACCCCAATATTGACGTCGTTCCAAAACAAAATCGACAATTCCGACTCTTTCCAACATTCCTTACATCCATTTCTGGCGGTATTCATAAAACAATGTGAAAAAGGAAAATGGCTAAAAGGATATTCAGACAATGCATATAAATTTTCATAAATAAGGAAATAATGCAAATAGCTGAAACTGTGCTGCTTTAAGATCTATTCTGACAGGATTACAATGCTAAGAATGCAAAAGAGGACGAGTAGTTTAATTCTATTCAGGAAATTGCTTAACAAAATAGAACTTGGGCTGGCAGAAGGATACAAGATGCTTTGAATGAAATTGTATATTTTGGCTTAAAGTCTGTAACAGTCGAATAACTGAGTGGCGATTGAATTAATGAATATTTTGAGTTTTGCTGCTGAAACTCTAGATATGACGATATCAGCGCTGTTTTTGTAGGTATTTGAATGGTTAAGAATGTAAATTTGTAGATATTCGTATTTTAAAAACTGTTTTAAGGTACAAAAATGCTTTATTTTAATAAGCATTAAAATTTATTTTATTACATAGTAGCGTTAAGTGGCATTATCTGGGCGGTCCCATTTCTTGAGAGAGTTCTCCCTTTAACTCTTGTACTCAACAACTGCAATAAAAATTCGTAAAGGGAGGATTTTCACAAGAAATTGGGACGTAAACTAGCCACCTAGATCATGAGATTTGACGACGTCGACGCTGGATTATTTTTGGGGGTTATGTAAAAAGCAGGGCTTACGAAAACAGTGCCTAAACTTCTTAACAGTTAAAAAAGGATATTCGACAGATAATTCGTGAGAAGTGCTAAGATTTAATGGAAGAAAGATTTTATGGAAAACTTTAACAAAAGAATTGTTTCCTGCCAGAGCGGTCATGATGGCCATCTGGCATATGATGTATTCCACGTATTATTGTAAAGATTAATACTATAATACTTGCAATTAATAATTTTTCATTTACGGTAAAAAACATTTTTTATCTATCACCAACATCCTAAAACTCTTGTTGGAACACCTTTCAGTATTATAAGTCACTTCTTTGACTGAATATTAATTCATTCCAACCTTTGAACAGTAATTTTTTTATAGAGAGTATAAACTACCCATTTTGATATTGAAATAAATTCTATATGAGATAAGTCGTAAGTACCTTTTTTTATGTTATTATCTTCTATGGCCTTTGAGATTTAAATCAACATATTTTTAATTGAGTAGGCATCTGTCACAAAACTAGGAAAAATTGATTTTCGTAAAAGGTCATTTTTCTATTAAAACATCATTAAGTTTGAACACATAATTTAATGTTTAGTTTCAATTCTCATGAACTACTCAGTTTAACAACGAGTTTTTTTGCATGAAAACATAAAGAGTTACTTAATAGAAGAAGATGAAGCGACAGTATATACCGCTAAAAACTCTAAAAGGGTTCTGCGAGAAGTGTTTAATGGCTGACTCATTTCACTATTTGGGGATTTTTTTAATCTGGACTGTTTGGCCTTACATACTATGTGCGTTGGCCACGGATCTAAATAGTTTACTTTAATATGTAAAATTTCTAAACACCTATGGACAGGGACACACGCTCTTCACATCCTGGGATCCGTCAGGATGACTTTTAGTACAAGACACACAAAGAGGACCACTATACGGGCTTTTAAGGACCCCGGACTTAACTGCACCAGACTTTTTTCTGTGGGGCTATATAAAGTCAAAGCTTTTTGCAACTCGTCCAGAAAACATCCAAGATCTTAAAGTCCGAATTCCTGAAGAGGTCCGGTGAATAGATCAGGTTTTTTATTTCGTGTTAAATCTTGAAAAGTGCATTAAAGTTAATGGCACTTACTTAAAAGACGTAATTTTTAAAAGTTTGGGTAAGTCGTATGTTTGAGTAAATCCCAAAGAGTGAATTGTAATTTAGTGTAATAAAATGTTAGTTTCATTAAGTTTTAACATTTTTACTGAGCAATTGAAATGGGTAGTCTATTATGGGGAACCCGTTGGGTTAAAATTGATTAAACTTGTTTTTAAGAATATTATTACCACATCTTTATAAATCTCAAAGGCACTTAAAGTTATTGTTTGCAATTGCAATACACAATTAACCATAAACATTACCATTTCATAATTCAATTCAAATATTATTTATTACCCTTGTTTTAAGTCTTATAATCATTTCTTCTCTCACACCTAGAAATTGCACAACTGAATATTAATGTTGCCATTAGCCTTAATACATTATTAATAAAAAAAAAAAATAACTCTAAAAATAAACTCATTTTACGGAACATCAGAAAAACCTAGGGACTTGATGAAAGGTTTATAATTTTAATATAGTTAATTATTTTTAATTTTTAAAATATTGTTATTTATTTTATAAACTTTTATATATTGTAATTTTTTTATTTATACATTTAAGGTAACCATTAAATAATATTTTTTTAACAAAAACATTCTCAAAAAGTGCTTAAGAATTGACCCGCTGGGCTTCGCAATCCCCGAGCCGATTAAACTCCGTCCTAACATTCGACAATACCCGGTGAAATTTTGGGTTAGTAGTTTTCGGAATTTTTCCCCCTAATAACAATGCCCCCATTTTGGATACTTTAAATTGGTTGATTAAATTTTTCAAAAAAAAGCCCAAGAGGTCAAATCCTTGACTTTGCAAAGGTAAAGGTACCTCTTAAATTGCCCCCAATTTATCCTGCCCAAAAACCCAAAATTTCCTCAAAATTAACATTTAAGTTCCGCGGGTGTATAATTTCCTTTTGCAGCATTTGCAAAATTTTGCCCATTAAATGTAAAAGACACAGGTCCTACCATGTTTAAAATACCCTCCCAAACGTTTTATTTTGGATTTTGTGCCGTACCCCTGCGACTTTAAAAGTTTATTTTCCCGTGAAATATCTGCGGCCCCGGTTATTATAACCAAGATAATATTAAATGTATTCGTCTGTAAAATAATATTTATTTAGAAAATTGTCATTTCATCAATTTTCCTTCTCATGTCTCCAAAACTTTTCCCAAAGCTTGATTAATCATCGGAAAAAATTTTGGTAGGGTTTTAACTTTTTAAAGGTTTAGAATTTTTTTCTTGTTTTAACTGTTTTCGGTCTGGAAATCCATTTCTTGAAATTGGATGCTGAGGGGTGGTTCATTTGCTTTCACAAAAGCACATACATTTTCGTTCCTCTGACTTTTTCAGAAAATTGGACGGGTATATGTCTTCGTGATGGGATTCCACGTTGTTTTTAAAGCACTCGTTTGTTAGAACGTTAAATTTAAAATCATCAGGATATTTGCCTGTTTTTTAAAAAGCCAAAAACCCAACCCGGCTTTTAAACTTTGAATACCATAAAAAAAATATAATGTTTTGCTCACGCAAATAATTTTTTTAAATAGCAGAATATTATTGTTTTAACGCAAAAGCCTTTGAGAAAATGTGCTTTGCAAGTGAAAGGCGACAGGCACGTTAACCAGTAAATATATTTATGTTGTTTTTGCTCGATAAAATAATAAATACATATAATTAAATAATTTTTTTAAACTTTCTAACTCATTTTTTTTTCTGCTAAGATCATAAATTTAATTAAATAAAAAGTTTTAAAATGTTGATTTTTTTAAAAAGTTTAAAATTTCAATAATATTTTATTTTAATTTTTAAATGCGACGATCTCTAACGAATCGTAGGCGCTGTCGACCATCATTGTATTTGGAAGGGGAAAAAGGAAATTGTTGTCGTTCACTTTTCAATCTGGGGTTATACCATATGAAATCCCCCTATTGGCTCCAAACCGCCCAACATTTTTTAAAAATTTGAAAATTTTACTTAAAAAAAAGGGGATTTTCCCCTTATCTATAGGCATTTATTGGCTTGAGCATTGTTTTTCAGAAACCGCATGGAGCCCTAACCTTATTTTTCGGGTTATGCTGGGGTAATTTATTTTTAAATAATTAATTGGGTTACCACCCGGCGTCGGTCTTACCCGGGGTGGTGAATTTAAACCCAAAGTGCTCGTTTTACAAATTTGTCCGCAGATATAAGTTATTTTGGACGTCACCAGTTTGCCATTTCGAAGGTGGGTATTTTTTTTTTGTTAAATATTAAACCCAAAAACTATACTCTTGTAAACAAAACAAACGAAAACGGTTACGCCAAAAAAATACAATTACTTTTAAATTGCTGATATGGGCTTAAATGGGACCCGAGCACCCTTGTTATTTTTAAACCCCGTTCTTACCAAGCGTTTTTATTACGAAATTCATAATAACTATTCTTCTTTTTTTCAGATGCTGAAAATGCAAGTACAACAGAAAAACAGACCCGGGGTTTTCATGGTCTCTAGAAAATATGACTCAGGCAATAAACGCCGTCAAACTAAACTAATGGGAATAAAAAAAACATCCGGGACGTATTAGCCTTAAGTACTCCGGGATCGTCTTGAGGCAAAGTCGATAAAAAATAATAAGAAATGGAAGACATGAAAGTTCTTGCACTTCCAAAGGCCCCCTAACATATCTCTGAGAAATCCAGAGAGCACATTATTAAAAAAGGGTGCCATTACAAGTGGAGAACGGAAAATTGGTAACCGTCCTTTGTTCAGTGAGTGCTGCGGGAGAATATTTCCCCCCCATTTTTAAACGAGGGGCAAAGAATAAAATGAGCTTACAAAAATGGCCCAACAAATGCCCCTTTATACAGTTTCAAAAAATGGCTGGATCAACGAAGACCTCTTTTTAAATGGATTGAGCTTTTTTGTAGAATACTAAATGTTCAGTCACGGACAAGTGTTATTAATAATAGATAACCATAGAGTCACTGTACACAAATTGTACAATTTCTCAAGGAGAATGTATAACCATATGACATTACACTCCATATCCCATCGACTACAACCCCCCGATGTTTGCTTTTGGATCATTGAAAAACCGCCTACAATCCCCAGGGGTTTTTCTTTTAAATAAAAAAACTATCAATGCCCCAGTCGGATATTGCTGAGCTGTTCAAAAGGCTTCAACGAGACAGACAATTAAAAAAAATTAAAAAGATTTGAGGCAACAGGCATTTTTCCATTTAAAAAAGTAATAATGGAAAATTACATTTTAAAAGGGAAACATGATAGAGGAAAGACCTCAAAGCCCAGATGACAACAAAAACAAAGGATAAAAAAAAAAGATTTTAGATTTACGATAAAAAACAATAAAATGACAAAAATGAAAAAAAAAGATACTGTCAAGGGGAAAAAATATCAAACAGACTTGCGAAAACTGTCATCGAATTTCAGGGCAAAAAAATATTAATAAATGTTAAAAACGATTTTGATGCCGATAGCAAATCAGACCCTTTTGTCGTTGGTATACAGATCAGGATAGTGATAATGACTAGAAAAAAAAACGTAAAAGTAGTGTCATTTGAAGACCTTCAACCTACTCCCCGTTTTTAAGGTCCAACCAGAAAAGCAGAAAACATATTCCCCAGTTATTTACCGTGACACCAAATAAAGAATAATTAAAAGAAAAAAAAAGACGCAAAAATAAAAAAAAAAAGGAACTGGCAAATCAAAAGGAACTAAACGAATATTAGTGAGGGGATGGGTGAACCAGGGGAAAAACAAGCCAAATGGCAAGAAGAGGCATTTGGAAGAGGCCACCGACCCTTGCATCGTATGCGAGGAATTCGGCAAAAACAATGAGTGGTGGTGACCTGCCCTTGTGGAAAAATCACTACCGAATGTGATGGAAAATCCAAGTGTATATTGTCCCTTTTTTTTCAGCCATAAATCACTTAAAACAGCTTTCATGTTTATTTTAAAGTTACCATGCATGTTTGACATCTTTGTTTTTATTTATATTTTGTTACTAGAATATTTTTTATAGTATTTGTATAGTCAAAATATGGTCGATATTACCCGAATCGGTGGGTTTTTTCGATCCCCTTTATTTTTATTTTTTTTGAAAATACATTTTTATTCTGTTTAATATCTATGTTTTCGTCTTTTCTTAAAAAACCCTTTTATAATTGTACTTTGTTAAATTTTGCACAAAATGTTTTAAATTCAGCTAGTTTGATGTATATTAATTATTTCCCTTAAGGGGTCGGTGTTCCCCATATTTCCCCTATATATATATATATATATATATATATATATATATATATATATATATATATATATATATATATATATATATATATATATATATATATATATATATATATATATATATATATATATATATATAATATATATATATATATATATATATATATATATATATATATATATATATATATATATAAATATATATATATACATATATATATATATATATATATATATATATATATATATATATATATATATATATATATATATATATATATATATATATATATATAGGTTTTGTGATTGTTTTATAATTTAATTAAAATAATTAAAAAAAGGAATTTGTATTGTCCGTTACGTAAATCGAGTTGAAGTTAAGTTTAGTTAAAACCTTTGCCCCTGTTTTATTATTATTTATTTCACTTTAAGAAGATAAAAGTTGACCAACTTCTTAAAATAAAGTTAAAGTTTTTAAGGTGTAAACGTGTGTGATCTTACACTAAAATTAAATTAAATTTAAAGTTGTCTATAAAACAACCTGAATGGGGCTACTAGCTCAGCAATAAATTTCAAAAACTTGCTAAAGAAATTGTTCTATTCAACAATTTTTTACTTATAGTATCAATATAATAGTTATGTTTTAAAATAAGATATTGGTTATTTGTTTCTATTTTTTCCTTTAATCCTCTTTACAGTAACGCTACTGAAAATAATGCAATTTGTGTCTACGTTAAAGTATATATCTAAGATAAATATTACTAGAAGGGTCGAAATTATTTTGTTGATGGAAAATAAACCGTTTTGGTTCTCTCTATTGTTTTTTAATTGTTTAATTATGACTGTGTTGTTTAAAAATTTGGGGCAAAGATTAAAGCCTAGTGGAGTGTTTATGAATTACTGTTTCTAATTGGTTCCTTTTGCCTTGCGGGAAAAAACAATGATATTTAAAAAAATGTTGAATTAGGAAAAAAGAATCGCTGAAATTTAATTAAATTGTTTTTTTTTGTGTTAAAGGCTTTGTCAAAATCTGATGAAATTTAACAGTAAAACTTTGCTTTTCTATGTAGGTTAGAAAAATGTATCTAATTTTGATCGAATTTTATTTTCGCCTTGTTAAGTCATTAACAAAGTTTTTGGGGGGATTTAAAAAAAAAGGAAGAACGTTGTATGAAATCATCTTTTTTTGGAATTTGGGTTTGGAGGTAGCAATTAAGCTTTAAATTACTTAGAAAAAAACTAACCATATTTTCGTCAATTTTCACGGGAATTTTTTTAAATATCGGTTTGGAGTTTAAAACATATTATATACTAACCAAAACCCAAATTTTTTTACAAACTACATGTATATTTTAAAAATAATCAAAGGAAGAACAAAGACTAAGCGAAAGCGTGATGTGACCAAGGAATAAGGAGGCACAAAATATTATGCTACCTAACGGCCAGACCGAGGGCAGACGTCGTTATGCATGTATTGAAAATAGGGAAATTTTAGATGCTTTGTGCTGCGTTGCTCTGATTTTGCAATTTGCAATAGCCGCTGGAACGAAAAAAAAACAAAAAAACCCAAAAAGTTATGGACCATGCGGGCGAAAAAGCTAGTAACTTTATCTTTTTAAAAATATAAAATTTTTAAATTGGTGGGGAATGATGGGATCTTGGAAAAAGATAAATGAAAATCTTTTAAATGGGAAAATTTTTGGGACAATTATGTTAGTAAGCTAATCCGTTTACTACTTTTTTTTTATCTTTCAGGTTTTTTTGAAAAAAAAACCTGAAACATGATTTTTTGAAAAAACGCCATATTAAAAAATGAAAAAATTTTTTTTTTAAAACTTAAAAACTTTTCAAAGCAACTTTTTTTGTAGAATATGACCGGTAGTCAATTTTTTTTTTTTCTACGTTTCGGGTTTTTAAAAAATCATCAACATTTTTCATATGGACGCCATATTGGGCAGTCAAATAGTGCTTTATTCTGATTTCAACAATGTATAACATTTTATAATTTATGAGTTATAACCTCATTTATTTCAAAAAACAAATATTTTCTCAGTTGGCCTTGATTCCGAACTCATTTTTTTTTGTAAACAATAAAATATTAGTAATTGCCAAATAGATAAATGAACAGATATTTCAGACTGCCGGAACATAGCTATAACGTTAATCCGTGTTACAACAAAACTACACGTAACAAGTTAATTGGGAAACCCAAATGAAAAAAAAAACAATGAAAAATGGCTAAACAATATTCCCACTAAAAAGAAATGTAAAATAACGACCCAAAATTCAAAAAGTTGTCCCTATTTCTCAACATATTACCGATATTTTTTAAATAGTCCTTACTACCATGAATGGTTTACTTGGGGATGTTCTATCAAACCCCTGAGGTTTGGATTTTCTTTAATATGTTGGTTAACTCGTTTTTTCGTTTTCTTTTTTTTTTTTTTTTAAAGTCTTTAGGTCGTTTTAAAACTTCGATTGAAATGTTTTGAAAGTATGTTAGTTTAGGATGCCCTTTCAGGGAAAATTTTAAATACGTTTGCCCTAGCTATATTCTTTCTTTTTAGCTTTGGAAATACGTTTTCAAAATATTTAAAGCCTTTAAATAATAATTAACCATTTTACAAAGTTTAAAAAAAATTTGTAAGTTACCCGAGCTAACTTGATAATGACGCTAGATGACATTCGCCGGAATCAAGAATTTGGTGAAAATATTTTTTTTTTTTTTGAAGTGGATACGGTTATAAAGTCCTAAACTAAACATGGTTTACCCTTGTTGAAATAAGAATAAAAAGCACTACTTGGCTGCGAAAAATCCAACAGGGCGCCCTATTGGTTGATGATTCATCAACATTTTTTCATATGGGCGCCATTACGTGGTTTACGGTATTAACGTTATAGCTATGTTCACAAAACCCTTTTCTGTAATATATCTGTTTAGCTTATCTATTTTCCAATTATAATATTTTATTGTTTATAAAAAAAATTCCCTTCCCTTGGGATCAGGGCCAACTGAAAAATTTTTGTTTTTTGAAATAAATGAGGTTATAAACTTTTAAAATTATAACATGTTATACATTGTTGAAATCGAATAAAAAAGCACTATTTGTTTGCGAAAAATCAATATGGCGTCCATTTTTTGAAAAAATAAAGTTGAAGATGATTCTAAAAACCCGAAACAAAAAATAAAAATTGACTACTCGGTCATATTCCCAAAAAGTTGCTTTGAAGAAGTTTTTACAGATTTGAAAAATTTTCACTTATAAAAAAATATGGGATTTTCGAAAATGCATGTTTCGGGTTTTTTTCAAAATTTCTAAAAAACCCGGGAATATTTAAAAAACCCATGTAGTAAACGGGATAAGCTTGCTAACATAATTGCCCAATTTTCCCCATTTAACCGATTTTCTATCTATCGGGGTTTTCCCCGGGAACCCCCATACTTTCCCCCACCAATTTGGGAACATTGATTTTTAAAATATTAAAACCAAAATATTTAACCTGGCAAAAATAACATCACATTTTTTTTCTTTTAAACTTGATTGATATTCCATTAAAAATTTTTGACATCCCAAAATTTTTAGATTCGACATCTTTTCAATTTTTTTTTTAAAACCAAATTTGGTTCAGTTTGAACCATTTAGGTGTTTTTTCATTTCCATCTTTTTGAAAAAACTTAAAATTTCCCCTCAAAACTTGAAGAATCTGTTAAAATTAAAACCTTTTTCAACCAATATTTGTACAAAATTGAATCAGTTTATCTTCCTTATATGAATATACTAAGTGACATAGAAATCAATCCCCAGTTGAAATGGTTTTTTTTTAAAAAAATTTTTAATTTTAATTTTATCTTACTAAAAATTTCCAATTGTTTGAAATGTGCAGCCTTATCAGTCTGAGATTTTGGATTTAAAATTAAACCTAACAATCTTTTCTCAAATTTGGCGGATTTTTTGGTTCTGGACGCCGCCGTAGAACAAACACACCGTGAAGATCGTCGCCTAAAGATTATTGGCTTTAAGCGACCTTTTTACTACCGGTTATTCAAAAAAATGGTTTGTAGAACATGGAAGCCCTTATTGGCATGAAACTGTTTCCAAACGAATGAGAAGTTTCCCCCAAATTTTCCCGACCACTTTGGGGTTTCCCCCCTTTTCTCCAGAACACCGACGTAATCGCCTTGAGTGGTGCGAGAAGGGTTACTCTGGGATCAGGAATGGAACAGTATTGTCTTTAGTGACGGTCTCGATTTTGTTTAGGCATGCACGATGGTCGAGCCGGGGTTAGAAGGCGACGTGGTGAAAGGAGGAATCCACAGTTTTTTGTTGAAAGACATGTTCATCACACTGTTGGAGTTATGGTTTGGGGTGCTATAGCTTATGGTTCCAGGTCCTCAATCTTTATCGGGGAGTAACACTGAAATGCTTTAGCTTCATTCAAGAAGTTCTAGAAAAAACCCCTTTCCCCAATTTTTCTTGACACCCTGGCAAATCCCAACTTTCCAACAAGATAATGCTCGACCACATGTTGCAAGAGTCACAATGGACTTCTTTCAACATAATAATCTCACATTGTTTCCTTTGGCACCAAGATCTCTCGACTTTCTCCAAATTTAACAGTGTGGGGGTATGATGGGTAGGAGATTCCCCAATTTGCAACGTCCTCCTCAGACTCTAGGAGCACTTCAGGAGTTGGTGATTGCCTGGAATGAGATACCCGGAGGAAATTTAAACCACCTGATCAGAAAGCAAAACCTAGACGCTGTGAAGAAAGCAACACATCAGTCATCCCCCATTATTTAAAAGGGAAAGGGCTTTAAAGCAATTAATTTTTAATTTTTATTATGCTTCATTAAGATTTCTTATACCAAAATTTTTTTAAATAAAATCCCTTTAAACTGGGTGTTCATTTCTATATCACTTAGTATATTATATTTTTAAAAATTTTTTTCTAAAATTGCTTTAGCATACTTCTATAATATCTCCCCCCAATTTTTGGTCAATTTAAATCACTTTAGGGGTTTAAATTTTGTTGCTCTGTTCGTATGTTGTTTTTCGCATTTGACCCTCTGTTCTTTGGGACATCTATAATAAAACTCACCCCAAAAAAAAAAGAACCCAAAGTTTTACTCAAACAAATTTGTGCCAAATTGCTTTAATTTGAGTTTTGCATTATCTTTAGTCATGAAACCCCTCAATAATTGATCAAACAGATGGTATTATTTTTTTTAAAAACAATACATTTTTTTTTTAATAAAAAAAAATTTTTATATTCCATAAAAAAATTATAGGTTAAAAAATATATTTTCATTTAACTTTTATTTTTAAAAGCTTTTATTATGGACCTCTTAGGCCTTCTTTCAAAAGGAAAGGGAAAGGAGGGAAATAATTTTTTGACAGGGTCAGCCCTTTTTGAACTCCACTCAACTTTCGAACAAAAAAAGCCACCTGTTTTTTTCTGGACGCGGACTCCTGGCCAAAGCTCTAGTCGACAAATTGGAGTATAAAGCTCTGGGGATCGAACAAAAGATGCCAATAATGCAAAAAATGCGTTAATTATTTAAACGTATTTACCAGCGACTTTAATATAGACCTGGATTTTTATTTCAGTTTAATGCAAAATCATTCATTTTTTTCGTCAATATTTAAAAACTAACGGGGCTTGAAATAATGAGAACATTAAAGAAAAATTTTCTAAAAATCAAATCCCAATTTTTATACCCAATTGACTTTTTTATCAAAATTAACCCAAATTTATAACAGTTTGTGTTCTAAATAAATAAAATCATCGTAAATTGCATTTTTGGGTAATTGCACATATTTTCGAAATTTTTTTGGGTTTAAAAGTGGGGGACAGATCTTTTATCTTGAAAACATACCAATGTATTGATAACTAAAAAATGAATAATTTGGTGACGGATTCAATCCTATTCTCAAATAATTACTTCCCCCCAAACAATGGGTTTTTAACAAATTTTGGGGAATTTTGTGAAAAAGAATAACATAAAAATTATTTAACCAGACTTTATATGGTTCTTTTAAAAATCAATAAATTTTCACTAAAATAGAGAGCTGCAAGAAAAGTATCCCTTCGTATTTTTCCCCTTTTGAAAGAATATTTTCAAACTATTTTTAAAACCAAAATGACAAATTAATTTGTTTAGAAAAAAAAACCATTATTAATATGGGTAAAATTAATAGTAATGGCGCCTTAATTTTTTTTAACAGATGCCTTTGTCTTATATGTACCGGGTGCCCAACAAATGAAAGGACGCCGGTTATCTTAGAAAATGTTTATCGCACAGAGTTGGGAAAAATATTTTTAGTAAAAGTGTTATAGAAAATAGCTGAAATTTTTTAAGTTTCTAAAAGGGCCCCTGGGGCTCCTCAATGAATCTAAAAAAGTGATATTTATGTGAATTTTCCCATATTAACATAACAAAAAAACCTGTTTTTTAAAAATAGGATAATCTGAACCTTTTCTATTTAAAAATTTTTTTGCTATATCTCTAAAAATAGCAGCACAGCTAAATGGTAGGGTTTGGAAATTTAAAAATATCCCCCACCACTTTATTTTTAGAGATATAGCAAAATTTTCCCAAACAAAAAAAAGATTATCCTCGATTTTCAGAAACAGGTATTTTTTGTAAGGTTAATATAGAAAATTCCAGCCCATTTTTTTAGTTAAGATACCCCCGCGGCCATTTAAAAATTTGAAAATGTTCCTGTTTATTTTTTTTGGGCCCCGATTTTATAAAATTTTTTCCCCAACCCTTGCGATAAATATTTTTTTCGGGCGTTTTTTATTTGGACACCCGGTACGGGTGCCCGGTTATAAATGAAACCCCCTCATTAACTTTTTTTGTTTTACGTTTAAAAAAAGCAATTTTAAAGGGGTTTTAAAAATTTTTTTTAAAAATTTCCTTTCACCTATCGGGGTTTTTTTAGAAACTCTGGACGTGGTCCTACTCTCTTATTTTAAATAAATCCCCTTTTTTTTTTTATTTGAGATTTCCATTATTCTTAAAATTCTAAACATATTTTATGGAGCATACCCTATGTCTGACTTTAATAGTTACATCGCAAAATGCAAAAAACTAAAAACTAAAAATTATCGTTATTTATTATGCTATACTGCTAGGGTTCATTCATTTCATCAATAAACAAACAAAAAAAAAAAAAAATTTTTGGTGCCGAAGAATTTACAACTCATTTTAAATAATTTTGACGCTGGTTTTAAAGTCTTCCCAAATTTTTTGTAGCGGCCCAGTTTTTTGGTAATCGATCTACAGTATAAAAAAGCTAAATAATATTTTTTTTTTAAATGCTTTTATTGGACCTCTTAGGCCTTCTTTACGAATGAAAGGGAAATGGAAATCTTGACAGGGTCAAACTTTAATTGAACTCCCTCAACTTTCGAACAAAAAAGCCACCTTTTTTCTGGACCCGGGCTCCCGTGGCCAAAGCTCTAGTCAAAAAAATTTGGGGTATAAAGCTCTGGGGATCGAACAAAAAATGCAATAATGCAAAAAATGCGTTAATTATTTAAACATTTACCAGCGACTTTAATATAGACCTGGATTTTTTTATTCGATAATTAAATGCAATAATAATTAGGTTTTTTGTCTAAAATTTTAAAAACTGGTGGCGGCTATGAAATAATGAAGGGAAATCTAAAGTTCTTCTATCAAATCCAATTTTTTTTGTCTTTAATTGACTTTTTGTTATCAAGTGTACCCAAAAATTTTTAACAGTTTGTGTTCTAAATAAATAATATCATCGTAATTTATTTTTGGTATTGCACATATATTTACAGATTTTTTTGGGTTAACAAGTGGTGACAGATCTTTCATCTTGAAAACATACCAATGTTTTATAACTAAAGTGAATAATTTGGTGACGGATTCAATCCTATTCTCAAATATTACTTCCACCACAAAAAGTTTTTTAAACCCAAATTTTGGGATTGTTTTTTGATGAATAACTTGGTATTAACAGGCTTTTATATTGGTTCTTTAAAAGTCAATAAAATTTTCACTAAAATAGCGAGAAGCTGCAAAAAAAAGTATCCCTTTTGGTTTTTCTGTAAAAAAAGAATATTTCAAAAAATTTTTAAAACCAAAATGACAAAAATTTAAATTTGTTTAGAAACAAAAGCCATTATTAATATGGGCCAAATTAATGGCTTATTTTTTTAACAGATGCCTTTGTCTTATATGTACCGGGTGTCAACAATAAGAAAGGGCCGCTGTATCTTAGAAAATGTTTATCACAGGTTGGAAAATATTTTTAGAAAAAATGTTATAGAAATAGCTGGAAATTTTTTTAATTTTTCTAAATGGCGTTTGGGGCGTACCTGCAATCTTGAATCTAAAAAAGTGATATTTATGTGATTTTGCTATATTAACATAACAAAAAAACCTGATTTTAAAATGAGGATAATCGGGAACTTTCTTTTAAACAATTTTCTTTTTTCTAAAAATAAAAACAAAATGAGGGGATGTTAGGAAACCTTTAAATACCCCCCACCACTTTTAAGAATATAATTGCCCAAAAAAAAAGGTTCAGATTATCCTCGGCGAGACCTGGGTTTTTTGAAAGGGGTTAAAAATAAAAAAAGCCTCTTTAGATTCAAGGTAACCTAGCCATTCAAAAACGAAATGTTTCTGCTATTTTCTTGCCACCCCTAAAAATTTTCACTGTGCGATAAATGAACATCCTAGACACCGAAAAATGTCCGTTATAAATGTAACCCCTCTTTAAACTTTTTTTTTTTTACGTTTAAGAAAAGAAAGTTTAGTAAGGTTTAAATTTTTTTTTAAAAAACTTCCTTTCCCCTTTTAAAAGGGTTTTTAGAAACTTTTGGACTGGTCTCTCTTTTTTAAATAAATCCTTTTTTTTTATTTGGATTTGCATTATTCTTAAAATTCAAAACCCATATTTTTTTTAAAACATACCCTATTTGACTTTAATAGTTACACCCAAAATGCAAAAAACAAAAAAAAACTATAAAAACGTTATCAAATTATCTTTCTTATCCTGTGGGGTTCATTATTTCATCTAACCGGGCCCAAAAAAATAAAAAAAAAAATTTTTGGTGCCGAAGAATTTCACAATATTTAAATTTTGGGCCGGGTTTTAAAATTTTTAATTTTTTCGTGCAAGCTCTAGTTTTTGGAAAATCGATACTAAGTATAAAGCTAAAAATAATGACAAATTTTTTTACTTAAAAAAAATCTTGCGGCCAAAGCTAAATTAAATTAAATTACCTTATTTAGGTCTTGAAATTCATGTTCGTAAAACTAATCGGGATACCTGCCGAACCCTCCCGACCGAATTTCCCTCCCGGGTTTGTTACTTTATGTATATTACCATGGTTCATTTTACTGTTAGTCTTTATAAGTATTAAGTGAAATTGTGATATCAGTTTGTAGTTCATTGTGGTCAGTGTTGTGTCGAAACAAAATAATTTAACTTATGGAATCTACAAGTAGACGTGATTGCTTAAATCAACCTGACGTTTTCTGTTATATATGTGGTGAATATACTTTTAAAGAAAACAGAAAACCTATTTCCGACTTTGTAAAGAACTTATCTCGTCTATTTTGGCGTCCATTGGGAGACCAGGATAATCTTGAATCATTTTAATATGTAAAACTATGCGTTGAACATTTGCGGCAATGGTCAATGGAGAAAGAGGACTACCTAAAGTTTGGAGTACCAATGATTTGGAGAGAAGCAAAAAACCATTACGATGATTGTTATTTTGTAGTATCAATATTAAAGGTATTAATCGTAAGAATAAACAAGAATGGACATATCCTGACTCAGCAAGAAGGTCAGTACCATATTCTGAAGAAATACCCATTCCAACATTCAGTAGTCTTCCTACACTCCCAGAAGATGACACAGAAACTTCAACGTCTGATGAAATTCAGCATTTGCAATCCGATAACGACAGTGATTTTTGAGCAGATATCGGAAGTCCCCAACGTTTCAATCAACAAGAACTAAATGATCTTATTAGAGACCTAAATCTATCCAAGGAGGCTTCTGAATTACTTGCCTCTGGATTAAAAGAAAAGCATCTACTAGATCCAAGTACTAACATTACATTTTATCGTAAAAGAGATAGAGACTTGCTGCCCTTTTTCTCTCAAGAAAATAACTTGGTTTTCTGTAACGATATAAGAGGCCTACTGAAAACATGGGTTTATCAAAATACACACCAGCTGAATGGTGCCTTTTTATTGACAGTTCAAAGGATAGTTTGAAATGTGTCTTTTACACAACGGTAATAAATTTTGATCAATACCCATTGGTCATTCTACTACTTTAAAAGAGGAATACCAATCAATATCACTAGTCCTGAAAAAAATTAAATATAAAGAACATCAGTGGGATTTGTGTGGATATAAAAATGGTAAACTTTGTCCTTGGACAGCAAAGCGGATATACCAAATATCCTTGTTTTTTATGTCTTTGGGACAGCAGGACAAAAAATCAGCATTGGGATAAAAAAGATTGGCCTTTGAGAAATGTCATAATTCAAGGAAAACAAAACGTAATCAACAAACCTTTAGTTGCAAGAGAAAAAATAATATTGCCACCTTTGCATATCAACTTGGGGCTTATGAAGCAATTCGTTAAAGCTTTAGATCAAGATGGACAATGTTTTGGATAGTTGTCACATGCATTTCCTGAAATAAGCACAGAAAAACTGAAAGCTGAAAGATCCACAATTCACAAAATCGATGAACGAAGTTGAATTGAATGCTTAGTGTTCGTTTGTTGAAGTAATACAAAATTTTCTTGGAAATCATAAGGCAGAAAATTACATAGAACTAGTAGAAAATATGCTTTCAAAATTTAATTGTCTTGGCTGTAACATGAGCATTAAACTTCATTACCTCCACAGTCACTTAGATCGGTTTCCAGAAAACTTAGGCGACTTCAGTGAAGAACAGGGAGAAAGATTCCATCAGGATATTAAAACCATGGATACTCGTTATCAAGGAAGATGGGATTGTCATATGATGGCCGACTATTGTTGGAGCCTCCAGCGAGATTGTTCTGAAGGCTCACATGCTAGAAAGGCGTATAAAAGAAAATTCTTTGGTGATGAGTAAGAAGTTGTATTTTTGTGTTATTAGGTGCTTTTCCTTTTTTTTTTTGTTTGTGTATATATATTTTATGAATATAATGTAAATAAATAGCCTAATTAATACTTTTTGTTTTTTGTTGTTGGTAAAACTAATAGTTATAGTAATATCTTCAAATCTACAGAATAAAAAAATGTCCCATTTTATAAGAGGCTATCTTAAAAACTAGAGCTGCTACGAAAAAAGGGAAGATATTTCTGAAATCAACGCATCAAAGATATATAAATTCAGTTCTTACTTCTCCGGCACCAAAAAGACTGTTGGGCTGTGTAATTAGCCATGAAGTTTAATATATCCGTCAAAATAAATGACTTTCTTTAACACTGACATTAGTTTGAATTATTTGGTTAAATATTATTTAACTATGGATTATTCTGAACAGGAGAGGCAAGACATTTATAAATTTAATGTTAAGAATAATTATAATTAAAAAAGGGCTCAAAGGGAATATAGACGTGTGTATAACTGCGAAAGAGTTGTAACTAAATTAGTAAGTAACTAAATTTAAACTAATGTATTTATTTGACAGACATGTCAAATTTTATGGCTAATTAATGAAATCAACAAACTTAGCGATATCGCGTGATAATGAAAAAGCTTGCTGTTTTTTGCATTTTGTGACGTGACCTTGTACAAGAATAAGACAATTTTTAAAAACATTATTTTAAAACATTAAACTTTTATACAGAACTTATTTTTTCCAAACGTCAAAAAAAAAGTTAATGGGGGGTTACATTTATAACCGGACGCCCTGTACTTGAAGTTAAAAAATATTAGTTTTTTTTTCAAATTAAACTGAACGTCAATTTTTTTAAGTCCCTATAGGAAATGCATTTGGCTCCCTAATTGGATTCTTGTAGGACTGAGATACGGCTCAAATTAAATTCTGCCTTTTTCCTGAGTTTGGATAATTGGAGACCACAGTTTAATATGTTTTTTATCCATTTATACATAAACCATTTTATAATTATTTTTATAATAGCTCTAAAAAATTATATATGTTACAAATTTATTGTCAGGGGCGGATGGGCCCGCCAGGACGCAAATTTCCTAAATCTAATATTGTGCAGTGCAAGTAACGCACCTTTCGACTCATATAGGTCAGTTCAAAATATAATCCAATTCCAATTTAATAATGCTTTTATTATTTTAAATATATTAACAATTTAAACTTATAAACTACTATATACAATTCAAAGAATGTATCCTTGCGCTCTCCCTTTTACCTTTTCAGGTCTTGGGAGAGAGAATGCCGGCCAGTGGGTACTGGGCGGGGCGGGACGGAGCCCGGTGATAGTTTAAGTTGATTTATGTTCTAAAGGTTCAGCTCCTACCGGTAGTGACCATTCAAGAGCTCTTTAATTGCCTATTACGAGTATTTAGAAATGTATGTTTTATGATCTATACTGTTATTTTGTTAATTTGTTTTCGCAGTAAAAAGTTCCCAAAAAACCTGCTGGACTAATCAGGTACAGGTAGCGCGCCTAATAAGCGATTTTTCTGTTTAGTGTCTTTCATTCTACTTTCATACACTTTTATTTATTTATTAATGTGCCCATTTCGCATCCGCTAAAAGTGGATACGAAATGTGCACATTTTAAGTTAAGGATTATTACATCATTCATACTGCAGTCATACTTATGTAATTGTTTGCATTCATTCTATATTTACAAATTCTTTCATGCATTTATATTATTCTAAGCATTTCCATTTGTTCTGTTTTTAAGGTTTTTCCATTCATTCGATATTTACAGTATACATTCATGGTTATTGCATGTGTGTGATAAATTTCACGGCTTTTTCTATGTATTTTTTATGAGCTGCTAGAAGGTGAATGAAGTAGGAGGGATCTTCATCATCTTCTTACATTATTTTTGGGCAGTCTTTATATTTAATGACTCGTTTTCGAACCATGTTGGTTGTGCTCATGCCGTACTTTTGTACTAAGTACCATAGTGCAGTTTCGTGATAATTTGGATCGGTTGGATCGACTGTTCTTGGGTCGACAGGCTCGTCATATTCGTCTGATGATGATGATTCTTTATCCCAACTTTTAGGGGGTAGTTTCCACCCCCTCCTGGTTCAGACAACTGGTGTAGTACTACTCTTCGACCATTGTGTTAATCTTCCGGAAAATCCCCGATTTTCCGAAATAAAAGTAAGGATAACTGGCTTTGGGTCCGTCAATTATACTATTTAGAAAAAGTTGTTTTGTTGGATTCCTTGGGTCTGTCCGTCGGTTAAACCTAGTTTTTGTGGTATCGAGTTTATCGCAGTAAAAAACTGTAGATATCAGCTTGTCGGTTCTTCTCGACTTGCTTGAACCAAGGTTCAAGCGTGAAATATAATCAATTACATCAACTTTTAACACTCAGCTTCTATATACCACACACGAGTACAACGCTACTTGACAAAACCTTACTTTCAACAAGATACCCACAACGCTCTTCGAATAAGAGAGTGAAAATAAATACTCACTTTAGAAACCATTGGATAGGAACACATGGACCTATAAGGTGGCCACCACGATCTCCGGATCTAAGACCTCCAGATTTATTTCTTTGGAAAGTGTTGGAAAATCAAATTTATAAGGAAGTCATGTTAATTTGACAACAACTTGATCAAAGAATTCGTGAGGCCTTTACAAAAATAAAACCATTACACATCGGAAATATCTTACAATCCTTTCTAAAAAGATATTAAGAGTGCATTGAAACCAGCGGAGGGTCATTTCGAATATTTGCGATGAGTCCCGTTATTCTTTCCCTTATTCTATATCTTTTTTTCGTCTTAAGGTTTCTAAAGTTTTATAATTTACTTTTTTGTGCCAACTATTTTTTATAATAACTGTTTGTTAAAATATATTGTGTAATGTCTTTTTAGCAATAATGTCAACGTAGTTTTGTTTATATGCTATCTTTTTAGATTAAAACATACAGGGTGTACTATTTAAAAAAATGAGGTTGGGTCAGATAACTTTTTTACCTGACCGTATATACTTATTCCGAAAACGCAGATTATTTAACAATCATTACAAAAAGACTTTTGTGTAAAACATTTTTCTGCATCTCGTTTAACTAGAAAAATATAGCGTCGTTCTGAAATTAATATTTTTTTGATTGTCATTCATCTCTTAGGGTATGTACACACCGAAAAAACAAACAAGAACAAACATTCGTTCTTGTTCACCTTATTTGTATGTGTTCTTTGTTTATTGTTCGCGTTTTTTTGTCTACAAAGCGCAACCAAATATTGTTCACTCTTGTTCGACTAATTGGAAAAGTTATGGATAACGACGAACAAAATTTATTTCTCTTTAGGTATGTACACACCGAAAAAACACAAAAAAAACATTAGTTCTTATTCACTTTGTTTGTATGTGTTCTTTGTTTATTAATCGCTTTTTCTGTCTACCTAGCGCAACCAAATATTTGTTTGCTATTGTTCGACTAGTTGGAATAGTTATGGATGACCATAAAAACAAAAATTCTCTTTGATGTACGCGACGTCTATTCGAACATGCGTGAACAAGAACAAACAAATGTTTGTTCGCCTTTTTCACTGTCTACACTGAAGAAAAACGTTTGTTTGCTGATATTTGTTCTTGTTTGTTTTTTCGGTATGTACAACCTGACGTCTACTCGAACATGTATGAACAAGAACAAATGAACGTTTGATAGCGTTTTCACTGTCTACACTGAAGAAAAACGTTTGTTCGATGATGTTTGTTCTTGTTTGTTTTTTCAGTGTGTACATAACTTTAAACGAGCAAATATTTTCACATTTTGTTTTTACCCTCTTAAGTTTGACCCAAAAGAGCACATAGACTATATTACCTTTTTAATACTACTAACAATGACTGAGATACCTTATAAAAGTTTCGAAAATGAGACATCCCTATACTTTCGGGCTCGAAAGAAAAATACTTGCTTGTTGACAGCCGATGTGTCTAATGTTACTTTACTATGTTCTAATACACAATTGAGTGTAAATATTTAAGCAAACTATTAGACCATCCCCTAATAATGCCTTAAAATGTTTTAAGGATTAATTCTCGTTACAACACTATAAGCGGTTTCTCTAAAAACCTTTTTTGATTAATTGCTAGCAACTTTTAGTCTTTTAATTTTTTTTTATTAATCAAGTCTAGATCCACAAACTCGCTGGCACTGGCATCCTATCCTATCTATAGCATTTTGATATCGAACGAATCGCAGTCAACTTAGATTATTGGGTATTATAGAATAAAATCAATAGGACTTATCGCTCCTCTTGCTTTTTGCTAGATTGTACATCCACTTTACTTTATTTTGATAAAAGCGTGTCAAACATAAACATAAAGAAAAATCTAAATAGGGCGACAAAAAGTAGATGTGACACTTTCAACTTTACCTTAAGTAACAACTGTGTTATAATCTTACGGTTATAGGAATGTGACTAAATTCTGACAAAGTCACATAATACTTTTAGAAATAAAAAAAAGGTTAAATTAAAAAATATTAGAAACAACAGGTAACTCTAATCTTTTTTTAGGAAGCATCAGTACAAAAGTTAATTAATTTTGGTGATTTTTCGAATATTCGTATTTATTAAAAAACCTAGTAAGCATTACCCCTGCCGAAACTAATTATTAGGCAAACATAATGCCATTTATAATTTATGAAATGAAGCAGCTTTGTATTTCGTGCAAAATTTTTATTTAAACCAATATATAGACAGGTCCACTGTAGTAGAAACATAGGAAACACTTTGGCGAATTGACTTACATTCGCCTGACTCGAGCTAGCGAAACAAAACTCGCAAAAACGATGCGATAAATGTGGAATGTTTTTGAAGGTTTAATTTTGAATTTAAATATTATTTGCTTTCTTGCAGCGCAGCCATTGCAAATACTTGGTAAGTTCTCTTGGAAACTTGTTTCTTCACTAAAAATAAATAATAATGGACGTTTACGAACTTCGTGAAAAGGTTTAAATTGTAAAATGGTATTTCCAAAGAAAATCATATCGACAAATTTATGAACCTTTTCCCGAAGCATTTGAAAACAGACCTATACCATGTTTGAAAACAATTTTTAGAATTATCCAAAATTTTGAGACCCACAGGTGTGTGTCTCCCCAAAAACATAAAAAACAGGAACTCGTAAATGAAGAATGGGAATTAAAAGAGGCATTAATTTGTGTTACTGCTGAACAAGACCCCACTGTAACCAGTAGACAATTTGCTGAGGTAACAGATTCATCGCCTACTACAGTCCTTAAAAAAATGGTTTTCGATCCTACAAGGCCCGAAAAACACATGAAATTTTTCCCGAAGACCAATTTCGACGTATGGAGTTTTACGAATTAATAATAGAAAGGGCAAATACAGATGAAAACTTTCTTAGATCGATTGTTTTCACCGATGAATCGACCTTTCCATTATTAAATCGACATAATCCAACTCAAGTTCAATATTAGTCTCGTGAAAACCTACACAGGTATTTTGAGGTTCGAACCCAGTATCCTCAAATATTGAATATTTGGGCTAGTATGGTGGGAGAACACCTTATTGGACCATTTTTTATTGAAGGCAATTTAACTGCAGCAATTTATTTGGAACTGTTACAGCAACAAATTGTACCGGCAATTTGCCAATTATCAGGAGTGAGATTTGGTAATATCTGGTTTCAGCAAGATGGTTGTCCCGCTCACAATGGACGTATTGCTCAAGGATATTTGAACAATACGTTTCCTAACCGTTTGATTAGTGGACGTGGAACCATTTTGTGGCCCACGAGATCACCAGACCTTGCTCCTAATGATTTCTTTTTGTGGGGTTATTTAAAAAATAAGTTTTATTGTCATAATAGGGCTAATAATTTAAAAGAATTTCGAATAAAAATCGAAGAAGCTTAGGGCTGTCAGCCCTAATATGCTAACAAACATTAGACGGGATTTTTACGATCGTTTGGGATATTGCCTTGCGCAAGAATGTTTGAATATTTATTATAATTTCATTTTAGAGTACTTTTTATGTTAATCATTATTTATTTTTTCTTTGTGTACTATTTTAATTTTAGAAATAAGTTTTGGGTTTAGAGAACTTACTTTTTATTTTGCTTTGGCAATTAATAAACTAACAAATAAAGCTGTGGGTATTTACTTTCCTATTTATAAATAACGGTATTAAGTATCAACTGTTTTCTCAACAGATTAGACCACATAAATTTATTTTTCGTAATTTTCAAGCGCGCCTTAAACCATACAACACACCCGTCCGAAAGCATATTACAAACTGAGATCTCGTTCGGTTAATCATGCATGCATGTTTATCGATCGAAGCGGACAGTAGTAAATTCATCAGTTCCCTGCCTATGTTTCTACTATACTGGACCTGTCTGTATTAGCAAACCGCTTTAGGTAAAAACCATCATCAGTTCTATTCGTCAAGCAGAAGTTACCACATCTGCTTACCTTTTTGGAAACATTGTAAAATCCACTTTGTCAGCAGGACAATGCACACTTCATGACGCACGTGTTAGTTTAGACTTTTTAGAAGCGTCCAGTGTAAATTTGCTTCAGTGGCCTCCTCGATCTCTAGACATTTCCCCATTGAATTTGTATGGGATATGATGGGAAGAAGGTTGCAAAATTCACCGCACCCTCCACAAACATTAAAGGCCTACGAAACCAAATTCAGATGGCGTGGAATACAATACACCAAGCAGGCATTAATCACATAATCCAATCAATGCCGCCGACTTAACGAATGTTTGGCGAACAGTGAAGCTTCAACACATTATTAACATTAACATTAACAATTAACAAATTTTAATCACTTTTTATTTATCAGTAGACCTATAAGTGTGCTCACTTAGTATATAAAGACATGTTAGAATACAGAAAATTGTGACGTATCAACCCTTAAAATTTAATTTGTGGAAATAATATTAATATTAAAAAAAACCATCCTGTAAATTTTTAACTCATAACGCCTTATCTTGTCCCAAAGCCTTTCAGAAAACAAAGAGTTAAAGGGGTAATAAATAACAGCTTTTTTATTTTATTATTGCGCCCCATTCAATACAATATAGTTCGGTTCGTCTGAAAGCATTCCAATTTTCTAACCCATTCTTTTGAACAGGTGTTCGATAACTTTACATACCTTTACGCAAACGATCTGATCGTTTGGCATCGCAACAATATTGGGATCGAAAATCAATGACTTATGTCGACGACGAACAGTGAATACCGACGCTGACGATGCCGACGCCATTATCCGGAATAGGCGTCGGGTCAAAGCACCCGGAACCTATTGTTATGGGACGCTGGATATTTATAAAGGATTATTTTTGGGGTGTAAAAAGGGATTGACTTGACCTTTTAACATAGTGTCTTTGATAGTAGGGCCGTGGTACATTTCTTTTCCTTAAAATGAGGTTGTTGGATTTGGGTAATTTGTATTTTTTTCCACTAAAAATTTAGTCTATATGATTTTATCTTTTATATTTTTTAAGGCTGTGATTTTATCTTTATTTATTTAATATTTAATATGTAAACTTAAAAACATTAACCATTAAAAAAGAAAATAATAAAGAATACTACTAAATTCCTAACAGGATTTACAGCTGCAATTTTTGGACATCCAGACTAAATCAATAAAATCTACTGCACGGTCCATAGATTTACGTGCGCTCTTGATCGGTGCTCGTAACATTATTATTCCTCCTATTTCTGTACCTCCTCCTCTTCTCCGTTGAGAACCACTCTCGGTACTTCACAACGTGGTAGTCTGGTACCTCCTTTAAACTCCTATGCAACATGGCCCCTCTTTAACAACACTGGTTACTCCCTGTAACCGGGCTCACAAAAAAAATAATAAACAAAAATATTTTCCTGGAAGGTGCCACTGCTCCACCCTACCTAACGTGACTGGTGCCACCTTCCGGGGTCAATTCCTAACTAAGCTCATGGCGGGTTTATCCTACAATTCCTTCTTAATCCCAGGAGTGGATCACAACCCTAACTCAAGAACCCCAGGTATACCAGCATCAAGCGCTCTACTACTACACTTTACTACACTTTGATTGCTATCTCCAGTACCACGTTTTGACCACGGTTTCTCTGGATTTGAAATTCTTCCAGGGTCTCTCCTTCTCACTCCCACAAACTTTCACAGTGGTAGCACCGCGGTTAGCTAGAACTTAAAGGCGGTATCTGGTGCAACACCCCGCGATGACTTTCTTCAACACGCGCTACTTCTAAAACCACGCTTCAGCCACGGTCCCTCCGGGTTTAAAGCTCTTTTATCCACTTCTCTCTTCACTCCTACCAACTTTCACTGCGGTAGCTCCGCAGTTAGATACGGAGGCGGTACCTGGTGCACCACCCTGCGATGGCTATCCTCTACACGCACTACCGCTGGTACCTGCCAAGAACCACTCTTGGTTATTTTTCCAGCTCTCCCTAACGTTTTCCCTTAACCTTCGACCAAAATCTTCTGGCTCCACAACCACGGTTAAAAAACTTTCCTGGGCGTCGTCTTCATATCATTTTTTAATTAATAATTAAAAATAGCCTGTCCCGGATTTTTAGTAAACCCATTTTTTATACATTTTGTTGTAAACTAAATTTATTTTAAAATACCTTTCATTCTATTTTCAGCCCGGTGAAGGTCGATTGCTAATAATTTTTAGTCAACCAATCCAAGTTTAACGCACTAAACTTTTTGTTTTTTGTACGAACCGTAATGTTTAAGTAATTTGGCGACAGTTTAATTGTTCTTGCGCGAGATAAACCTTATAAATACTTTAATAAAATTCCTAGTTTAAGTCATAATGTTTACTAGCTCTTACTTGTTTAAAAATCCGTCCTTTTAACGACTTTCAATGTCCATTCAAACAAAACGAAATAAACAAAAAAAAACAAACCTAAAACACAATTATATCTAAATAAAGTTAATAAATGACTTTAAAAAAGGAAATTTATATCACAAATTCACAGCACATACAATGTTATGTAATAGGCAATCAGCGCGATGAACGTTGACTGTAGAACCGCTCGATTTTGAGTTCACAAGCACTAAATTGGTAAAAAAATTGTTTTTATAACTTTAATGCCGTCAATATTGACTAAGTTGTTTTCTTAAGTTTTTATAGATGAGCTGAGAATCACCCTGTGTATCTTCTTAGATTTTGCTTTACGGTAGTGCAAAACAAAAAAGGTCCCGCTGTAACTTCTCTCATAATTTAGCTTTGGTATCTCTTAAGCATGGGTTTGTATTTTACTAACACAAAATTTATCTATAAGCAAAGCCACTGGTGCTGTCGCTCTTTTAAGACGGCGATAAGAAACATACTCCTGAAGAAAACATGATAAAGTACAGGCATTTTTCAAATAGACGGACACGCTGCCATGTTTACTTGCAGTTTCTTGCGAGATAAAACCTATATCCATCTTTTAAAAGTCGAGTAGAATTTTTAGAAAGCGAATTAGTTTTAGTGAATAGTTGTCGCCTTTTAGATCGATTATTACGAAGGCTTTTTATGAAAAAGATTTGAAAAGTTCAATTAGATTAGTTTGGCTTCGATCAAAGTGTAGATGTATGGCAACACCAATTATGGAATACAGAAACAGCTTATTGTACAATTGACTTTTTGACTCATGTAAAATAAGGACCAAGTTCATACCCAAAAATGTCGGAATTTTTAGTTCTAATATCTAAAAATAGACGAAGTTCTGGCCACAATTTTGTTCCAGTCTTTCTTGACTTGGCAAGTTTTTTACTGATCTGTCTGTATTAATAAATGTTTTGGTGGGTGTGTAAATCTAATAACACTGTTTTGTAGAACACAAAAATAAGCAATGAAAACGTAAAATTTATTTTGTTATATATATTCAAAAAGTGTCATAAAAAAATAAAAATTAAATCGCGAATGTTTGGTTTTTTCCAAAAGTCTTCAGAGGTATTCAAAATTTTAAAACTTTTAAGGTGGCATTTTGATTAGCAATAAAGTGCGGAACTTTGCCTTTATTTACACTAGTGTCTCTTCAAGTTTCCGAATTTCCAATGATAAGGCGCGAATTTGGGACACCCTGTACATTTTAAGGGAACTGAATGTATATCAGCATACACAATCTGGCACTACAGATCAGCTGACTGGGATGGTCTGAGAGATTTCTTTCCTAAGTTTGTAGTCAATTTATTTGAAACAATTTAACTGGTTTTAAGATTTCTGTTCTTCATACCAAAAGAATTCCAAACCAATCATAAATAGTGCAGGAAGATTTTTTAAAAAGAAACTTGATAGCACTAAACAGAAGGAAAAAATAGTTCGAAATTAATATTAAAATATACTTTTGTGCGAATCAAAAAATTTGGCGACAGCAATTTCAGACTGCCACAGAGAGAGAAATTGTTCTGTTTTCCTTTTAATTTAATTAAAAATGAATTAAATATGCCTAAAGGTTGTCCTCTGCTTATATACACATTTAAGTCAAATCCAATCAGAAGTTTAATGTACTAATTTATTGTTTTTGTACGAACAGTAATGTTTAGGTATTTTTTTAAGTAAACCTCATTAAAAAAATCATTAAATAAAAATTACAGTTTAAGTCACAAGTGTCAGTTTACCAATTGACTTTTGACTCATGTAAAATAAGGGCCAAGTTCATACCCAAAATGTCGGAATTTTTAAGTTCTGATATCTAAAAATAGACGAAGTTCTGCATTACAATTTTGTTGCGCTCTTTCTTGACTTAGCAAGTTTTTTACTGATTTGTCTGTATTAATAAATGTTTTTTATATTAATATAGACAGTTATCTTCATTAATACAGATAGATCAGTAAAAAAGTTTCTTACTCAAAAAAGGGTGAAACAAAACTATAAATAGATCTTGGTCTAGATCTTAGTACTTTAAGGCCGATATTTTTGAATAGGAACTTGGCCCTTATTTTACATGAATGTTTTTGGTGGGATCTCTCTTCTTTTTTCTGGATTAAATAAATAGAAAACAATGGGAGGTTTTATACCTTGCTCTGTAGGTATCTAACCTTTATACTGAATTTAAAGTAACAAAATTGCTTATTTTATTGTGGTGTGGTTCGGGGTCTAAAAATGAAGCAATTGTCTTTGTATAGTGAATAAAATTTTGCCTGCATTTTAAATTCTAAGACAGTTGACCTCAGAAACTTGAGTTCAATCAGATTGCAAACTTCTATAATACTTCATAAACTATACGAGTATTACGTCCCTGCTTCAGGGTGTTCCGAGTAGAAATATGCAGTTTTTAGAATTTTTCCTATATTTGCATCTTAAAACCTATTTTGTCACCAAATTTCCCGTTTCTACTCCCTCGGGTGGTTTTTAAAAATCTTCCACGAAGTCCACGTCAGTTCACAAAGGCTGATGTCTAAGTACTAACGTATCGTGGGTGTCTTAAGTGTAGTAAGAGGAAGTTTGTTCCCACGGGACTTAAATATTTTGAGATTGGGGAGAGAAGAAACTCTAGGGATGTAAAAACGGAGAAAGCGGGAAGTTCGGGGCCTCTCTAGTTGAACTGTGAGAGAATGCATAGAAGTTGCACTACGTGTTGCTCAGTTGAGAGCCATGAAAATACCTATAGAAGAGCGACAGATCCCCTACAGATCGACGGTGGGCAAGAGGAGGAAGCCCTTTTGTAAGCGTGGGATCATTAATAAGAACGGCTCTTCTTTGAGTGGAGTCCAGAATGCTAAGTGTTGTAGGGGACATCATTTCTCAGACATGACAACAATATTCTAAAGAGGGTCTGATTTGGGATACATACAGAGTATAGAGATTGGAAGAAGAGACATATTTTCCGACTCGGAAGAGGAATCCAAGCTTTTTTAAAGCTGCCGAAGCTTTGGATGTAATGTGTTTGTGTCAGTTGAGGTTATTCTCAAAGATAACACCGACAAGAATAAATGATTTTTGTTCTGCAGAACTTTGCCGCTCATATGTAATGGATGAGCATTGGCAGAATTTTTTCGCGACAGTGAACATGACTGTGTTTTCGAGGCATTAAACTGAACGAGATTTTTGGCGCCCCAATCCAAGATAAGTTTGGGATCTTGTAAGAGAGATATCCGCATTGACCTACGCTTGGTTTCCAAATCAGGCTTGTTAACTGGCTTGAGAAATTAAACGTTTGTGTGGAGAGTACGATTGTCAGGAAAACTATGAATGGGATTGATTGTGGAAGAGAGTAGAGCGTTAATGTTTAGAAGAAACAGACTGGGTGCCAGTACTGAGCCCTGAGGCACCCTAGCATTAATTTGGTAGAAACTGGAAGAATGAACATCTACAGTAACTGATATACGTCGATTAGAAAAGAAACTGGAGAGCCAAGAGCAAAGCTTAGGTGAAAGACCGATAAGAAGGAAGTTTGTTAAGAAGCATCATGCCAGAGCTCATCGAAAGTTTGGATATATCAAGAGCAATGATCTGGGGTTTACCAAGAAACTCAAGGGACTTTTTTTCCATTTTTTGTGAGACAAAGGAAGGAAGGTCTGCTGTGGATCTTCTGTGTCAGAATCCATACTGTCTATAATGTAAGATCTTGTGTTTTTCAGATACTTTAGGATTTTTCCATTACTTTGCAAACAACGGAAAGAAGAGATATAGGTCTATAGTTAGAAGGGAAAGTTTTGCATCCTTTTTTGGGGACAGCTTTCCAGTTCTCCCGGAAAATGCCGGTATCGTAAGAAATTCGAAAGAGGCGAGTTAGGATGGGTGCAAGCTCGGGGGCACATTTTTTTAAGACGATTGCTGGTATGCCGTCCAGCCCAGACAATTTTTTAGTATTAAGAGAAGAAAAAATACGCTTGATCTGTTTGACTTTAAAAATAATATCGGACATTCTATAAGGAACAGGGGCAACTGTTGGAAGAGGAAAATTAATAGGAGGATCATGGGTAGAATTGGCAGCAAATTGTTTGGCACATAGTTCCTTTGGAGGTAAAAACAGTTTCATCTTCAAAGATTCGGGGTGAAAAAGAGTTTGTGCAGAAGTTTTGACTAATATTTTAGGGACCCGAAGGCTTTACTGCTATTCGAGCAACAAAGAACTTTATCTTTTATCCTATTGTTGAAAAGGTCTTTTGCTATTGGCCCATAATTATGAGTCAGTCAGTCAGTCAGTCAGTAGTAAAATGCTCAATTTTTAAAATCGAATATCTCAGAAACTACTTGATACAACTTTCTGGGGTGATTAGAATGCTTATATGAATTTACATACCAAATTTCCTACCTTATATAAACGACAACTAAGTTATGATAGGAAGGAAACATAATAAAATATTTGTGTAAATACACACTGCGTGCTTGATTCGGCTGTTGGTTGTTAAAATACAAAAAAAGATAAATGTGTAAAAAAATTAAAAAGTACCACAAACTAAAATTTTAGTATTCAAATAAATGTGCTTAAATATTTAATTAATATATTATAGTAAGGCTATCTTTAAACTGCTTTTGAAACTAGTAGGGATTTTTCTGGTCCTTACAACTCTTTTTCTTTCTTTTCACTTTGCTTCTGATAAGTCTACAATCTTGTAGAACTGACTTAAATTTTATTATAAATTATCCGCTTGTATGACATTAACCCAAACTGTGATATGAAACTTTTATACAATCAGTAGATTAATGACATGCCTGATAACTATTTTCATTACTCCGTTCTGCTAAAGTTACTTTACATTAAATGACTTTTACTAAACTGCTCTTCATTTGTTCTCCAACATTTCTGCTTCCATATAATATGTAGCTAAGTTTGAAAATGACAAATGACCCGTATTCTGCGACGTGGTTCTGATGTTACCGGCAAAACAAAAAAACGGAACAAAATATGTAAATATGTAAAAAAGTTTCTGTCGTCTGTTGCTTATAGTGTGAATATAAACTAATACAAAAAATTTTAATTTTTTAAGGATTTAATGTTGAAATTAATTTAATAGTCTTTTGACTTTTTTTTTCATAATTTTTTTTGAGCTTGCAGTAGAATTATTTGGATTTTATAGGTGTAATTTCATTTACTCCTAATAGGGAATTAAGGAAGCGCCCAAATTAACTATGTGAGGCGATTTCGGCGAGCCTCCTTCTCCCTTGGTGAGATTTTCCGTGACATGTGGCTCGACTCTCCCCCCCCTCTAACCCTTGAGACTTTTCAAAATGCGATTTTTAAGTGTAAATATTTATCTGTGCTTAATTACGTAAAGTTTATTAAAAAACATAATTTGCTTAATTATTCTTTATTAGGACCAGTTAGACCCAGTGTTTAAAGCTACTAAGAATTTAGTCTACAATGACAGTAAAAAATATCATTGTGTTAGCTTATTGTATTGGCTTGTGTAGGATTAGCGTATTGTATTGGCTTATGTATCATAGCTATATTTTAGTCGAGACAGTATATTTTTTTTGGAAGCAAAAGTGATCTTCTTATGGCGCGTGTTTAACAGCCAAAAGGGGGTGGGGTGGTAATAGAGAGCAACCCGAAAAGAAACTTTCTCAAAAATATTATGCTGTTTTTTTTTTTTTAAAAATTTACAAAGAAAAATTTCATTAAGTATGTTGGACCAGGGGCCCCCGGTGAATAGTTGCTTATAATGAAACATAAAGCGTCTGTGGACATTGTCAACAATAATTATTTTTTTTAATTGTGTCTTGCGTTTTAATTCCGTATTGATAGGCTGTTATTAAGTAAGTATATTTAATATTCACTTGAGTAATAAATAGACATTTTAATTTTTTTTTGTTTAATAAATATTGAGTTGTTGACGCTTGTGTTGTTGTTTGTTTGTTTATAGCTATGTTGCTATGATAACACTTTTCCTTCGTAGTAAAGTAAAGCCCAGCGTACAAAAAATTAACTTTTACGGTTGCCTACACAGTCTAGAACTGACAGATTTACTGACGTTTAAATAAAAACATGTTTTACTTATTTTAACCCAGTTTTCTCGCAATTTTACACTATTTTTTGCAGAAAAAAAAATTGGTGATATGCCAGTGATATGCCGAGAATCCTCCTCTCCCCAATATGGGATTAGGTGAGATTCGGCTTGACTGACCCTTTGTCCCTAAATGTCTTACGTAATTATTTGCTGCCTCCTAATAAGAACTGTAGATGTATTCTAAATTTTTGTGGCAAATTCATGAGTCAAGAAATCTTCTTTGGGTACTTGCCAAATATAAATGCTTAAGTCCTAGTTCCTGAAGATTTTGTGCTCACACAACAGAATTAATTAAACCTCACGAATTTGCAGATCACCTTTTAAAACTAAAAAACCTATTAACGTTTTGGTTGCACGTCGGTCACAATTTTCAAGGTAAATGTAATCTAAAAAACTTACTAAAATCTTAATAGTTTCTAAAATGGTAATTTACATCAATTTTTTTAAGAAAATTTAATAATGTCAAAGAGGTTTTTTTTTTAAATTTATTGTTGACAATTATGCCTTTACCTTATAATTTTTTAAAAAACCACTTAAGAATTTTTATTTTGTTAGAAGTTTATTTTAGAGTATCTGCAAGTTTATAAGGGTCAATCAATTCTGTGTACGCACAGAATCTATACCCTGGGGTCATGACCAAAGCGGTTCCATCAAGCAAATGTCCAAAGAAGTTTCTGTGATATAAATACTAATAAAGTGCCGCTATATACAAGTATTTGCTTTAGTAGTAGCTTAAATTTTTTTTTGTAAATCATCAATGATAAAAAAAATTTAAAATATTTGTTTTTATTTAAAGGTATTAATAGTACTAAAATTTAAAAATATTTATGGATAAAACTAAAAATTGTAAAGAATGAATATATTATGTCGCAAAAAACACAATCTTTCAAATGTTTATATATTTTTTGAAATTTAATTAATGGGTAGAAAACTGAATTCTAGACAGTTCTTATATCACATTTTTTTATATTTGTCGCCATAACAGCAGTCATGTGAAATATGTATGTCGAAATGCTATTCGACATGTACAATTGATTATCAGATTTTTTTTTAATATTCCAATAATAACAAAACAAAAATCCAAATTAAAACAAAATTGTAACAAATTACTTGGTCAGTCATATTATAAGTATCTAAGAGAGACAACTAGATATAGAGTAAGTTAATTGTAGTAGCAACAAACTAGCATTTATTTAAAAAAAAATATATTTTTTCAGATATATAAAGATTTTGTTGGATTCGGATATTGTTGTTTATTTATCTTTTAACATTGTCAAAATTTAACCGTCTTTATGTTTTTATAATATAAGAAACCTTAAGGGGTTAACACCTTGGCTAACAGTAAAATGTTAAAATGAAATTTTTCAGAATTAAAATTATTTTTTTAAAAAACAAAATTAAATTTTTACCCTTTTTTATATATTTTTATATTTATAGTTCTTGTTGTATGCCCATTCTTTAATTTTAAAGCCATTATTTAATTTTGATACACCCTTTATAAGAATAGATTTGATTAAGGACCCTTAAAAGGTAAAATAAAACCAAACGGAACATCCGACTCTCATGTAAAACTTATGTTTTTCGGACTCCAGATGCGACTGCATGATTTATGTTTTAGGATTTGTGTAAAAAAGTCGACGAGTTCGTATGAATAAACGGCATACATAATGCACCTGTTTAAAGCTTTATAAAAAGGTTTAAATTAAGTTTTATTTTTTAAACTTATTTTTTTTAGTTTATTATAAGGTTGCATAATCTAATGTATTTTTATGGTATTACTGATGTGTTTTTTATCTACAAAACATTTACCTTTATGTTTTTTCTTTTGATAATTTTTAAACCTGTTTCGATATATTTTTAAGGTATTGGAAAAAGTACTAGAAATAGAGCACCCTCTTGAGTTCGATTTTTAAAACAACTGCAACGGTAAAAAAAGTTCACGACTAACTTAATTCATCTCGGAGATACAGGGCGTTTTTCATATTTTAACGACATCAGTACAGCTCTGTATCTCGGTTGTTAGTAAAGATACAAAATTTTACGTAGAATCCAGTGGCGTACTTAAATATTTTTATCAGTTACAATTTAAAAAGATAAAATCTAAATTTGCTTTTTTTAAATGGGTCATATTATATGATTCCCAAAAAAATTATCTATCTATTGATACTACACACTTTATATTTATTTTTTAAAAAATTGGTTATTTTAAAAACGTTTATAAAAACGTCATAAGATGAGTCTGCAAATGGTTAACACTGAATCTTTTACGGGTTTAAGAGAAATTTTCAATCAAAGTAACATTTTTCTTTATTGCGCAAATTTGATATATTCTTTAATGTTACATTTTACGATACTAAAGTCTCTGTTACATGGTAGAGTGAGCCCTCACAGGAAAATATTGGAAAAATTCGTTTAAACCTACCAGTCGATTGTAAAGGCAATTCTTTAACAGTTGAGTCAATTTCTGTATTAATATAATCCACCAGCATGGAACATACTTTATCAGGACCTGTTTTATTTGAGAAGCACCGTACCTATTAGACTGCTTAAAGGAATCGCCGACATTCATATTTATTTGGACAGTTAGTTCTATGAAAACAGGCGTTGGCGAATCGATACGTTCATGCGTTCACAATCTAAAATTCTAAAAATGATTAAATGTCACTGTGGCTAAGACACGGGCTTACGGGATTTCTTAAGTGACCCATTTAAATAAAGAAACACCTGTATATCATACCTTCTTAAATTGTGAAAACCTGCTGTTGGTGAGTTATTAAAATTAAGTATATTCAAATAATAAAATGATCCTTAGTATCTTAAAAGTTTAAAAGTAGTATATCTACTTGACAAGTGCACAACATTCCAAATAATTTATCACATTAATCACAAAATATTAACGATGCTTGTAAATGATAGATATCTAAGATCCTAATAATCCATTATCGTATATTCAGTTTATTATCCCCTTTAACACCCTCTAGCTTCAGATTTCAAATTGTATAACGCTAATATAAACATTGGTGTAAGTTGAGTTAGCAGTTTGTATCAATTGAATACGTGATTAAGTAGCAAAACTGGCGTTTGTCCACGATTTAGCTGAGGCAAAACACTTATTGCGGTTATGAAAAGTTAATCTCATATTGCATATAATATATTAATTATAATTAAAGTATTTAAAATTATTTAATTGTATTTTAATTTTAAGATTTTATTTAAAAAAAAATAGCTCTTTTAAAATTTTTTCCACCATTGTCGATGCAAATTTAAGCGAATATTAAGAAGCAGACAACTGTAAATTAATTACAAAACAAAAATCGATTTATTAATCAAGGAAGAGACTTAATTATGAGCCTAATTTAATGTTGGACACCCTTCTGTTCTTTTTGGGTCCCTATTATTCCCTTATGATGTTAATTGACGTTGGATTGTCTCTGGACATACACTGTGTAATAGCATTCATTTTATTAACATGTCGGCGTAAAATGTAATGGATTGACAAAAGTAATGGTAATGAAATATACAATTTTAGTTTTAGAACAATAGTGATGGTTGCCCCCTAATAACGAGTATGTAGCTATGTAGCCTACTGAGTGTATCATAACTAGTATTTTATGAAAGATGTTTCTTAGACTTCCATTGTTATAATTTATTTAAATAACACCACGTTTTAATTGGTGAATATTTCCAGCCGGCTCCAGGTGTATACTGGTATTCACCTGAAGACGGCTGAAGAAAGTTATCTGTTTTTTTTTTTGTATAAATAAAGACAGTGGAAGTTCAAAAATATCTTTTATTTAACCTACATCATTGTCTATCACCTTCTGGTATTTTAGGTTTCTTTACAGTTTAACTTAAGAGACGTTCGGAGCCTCTTAAGTTTATTCTCACTTTGTTAGTTCTTTCGTTTCTTTCTAGGGTGCCCAACCTGTGGAACCACGCCCGTAGAGGTTTTTCCTTCTCCAAATTTCCAAATTTTTAATCCTCTTCTTCTTCTTCTTCGCTGAGAGCTCTTATTCCCGGGGAAACGCCATCTTCTTTTTGTGCCTAATCTCCATTATCTTTTATACCAATCCTCCCAGTGATATGCTATACCGCTATCACCCAATAAGGGTAGTTTTCCCATAAGAAATAATGGGGAAAATTTAAGCCCCTAAAACACAATTTTTATCCATTTTCAACCCTTACTCAAAATAAGGATGATTTTAAATAGGGTGTTTAGGAATCTTAGGCTAACTTAAGGAATTATCACAGCGGGGGCCCCCAGCGGGCCCGGGGCTGGGCTGGGACCACCATCTGTAGGAATCAGGCTCTATATTTTAAGGTATTAGTCATCACCCCATATTGGAACGACCATAAATAATTAAAAAAGTCTCGCCGGACTGGAGAACCCACCGTCCTATTTTCAAAGTCCAGCGCGTTACCATTCCCACGGGAAATATTGATATTGTTGTGAAAAGTGTATAGAAATGAAAATAATTAAATAAATAAATAAATAATAACCTAGCAGGTTTCCCCAGCGCCTAACCCATTGGGCCCAAAGAAGGTAAATTAAATAATTGGTTAAATTGTTATAGTAGAAGACATTTATTTATTTCCACATATCAGGGTGAATCAAAAATGGTAATTTAATTTCCTAACATTAATAAAATTCCAATCCGTTCTATCTATTTCCAAAATAAATTATTTTATGTAAGGAAAAATATATTTATTAAATCTTTTTACAGATCCAAATTAATATCTAACAAGTTTATCATGAATAATTAAACAGTAGGCACTGTGTTGGGAAAAAGTTTTTTTTTCAATCTCTAGTCTTAATCAAAATAAGAATTTAATATTTAATTCTGCGAACAATAATTACAAGTAGGGCATACTTTTAAAGTTTTTGGGGGTAAAAAGTGGTTCGTTTTCTTCTCGTAGAGCTCTCTTGAAATTGGAATTTTCTAAAGAGTAGCTTTGTCCTCTTGAAATTCAAATTTAAATTATCTGGATAAAATTGTTTAAATAAACCATTTGAACATTCAATGATCAAATAAGCCTTTTTTATTAATTTATCTTCGGGCTTTTGAAAAACCTAAAATTATCCATCTGGGCTTTCCACCTGCACCGAAGTCTTTATATTCCAGGTGTTGTTTTCCAGTTGGAACTGATGGATGTTCTGTGGTTCCCAGCTTCTAAAACCGATATCCAATTCGGTTCCATTTTAAAAGTTTCAAAACTCATCCGTTCAATCGATATAATATGTGGTAGCCTCCAAACAATCTTATCAATAGTAACTACTACATTTTCTGCATCCCGTATTAATTGCATTAATGAAAGGGCTTCTTACTAACACCAATTGTGCTTAACATTTATGAGTATTTTTGAAAGTCTTCAGCAAATCCTAGTAGGGTTCTTAGCGGCAAAAACATTAAAACTTCCAGTGGTCGGGTCAACGATATCGCAATAAATTCATAATAATTCAACCAACATTTTTATATTTATTTAATTCTTAACATTTAAGAAATATATCCTTTCATGGTTGCTGCTATTCCAGGATATCAATCAGTCAAAACCTTTCCCCAATTTCAAGACGAATTTTTTCAAAGGGTGACCAAAAAAGTTGTTTCAAGTTTCTTGTTTGAAACGATCCATCAACTCCTTTTAAAAGTCTTCCTTCTAGATAAATATGGCTCGCCCAAGGCAGAGTGTATATATCGGTTTGCTGCAGGTATTCAATTTCTATTTTTTTAAAAGAGTTATTACGGAAATGACTATGTCTCAATTTTTTTATAGGTTATCAAAGTTTAGAGGGTCCGTCACATTTAAAATACTCATTTTGAGAATTCTTTACAATTAGGCCTGAGATTCAAGAAACTTTTTATTTTCTGCTGTTAGGCTCTTTTGTTTTTAACAATTGTTCAAAATCAACAATTTTCTTGGAGTTATATTTAAAACCATCTACTCTGTTGTGCAGCAGTTTGAATATCTGATAAACCCAACACAAAACGTTTCCTATTAGTTTTCTTAAATTTTCTTACAGTAATTTTCTCCTAAAGTAACCAATTCCCGTCTTGTCGATCGTTCAATAAATGTTGTCTATAACTCTTGTAATTTGGCATATAAATCACATTTCAGGCTATTTTTTAAAACCGGCCGGTACTGATGGGAAAATTCATGTATTGTATGAACAAGCTTATTATTGGATAAGCCCTGTAACAAAAATTTCACTCAAATGCAGTGGTTATTAGAAAAAAGGTGCCGTTATTTAAAAAAAGGTGCCGTTATTTAAATACAGTGCCGTTATTGAAAAACGGGTTGCCTTATTTAAATACGGTTTATTAGAAAAACGGTGCCGTTATTTAAAAAGGTGCCGTTATTTGGAAATACAGTGCCGTTTTTGTAAATACAGTCCCGTTATTTGGGGGATAAGGGGAAGAGGGACTGTTGTGGGAAGAAATTAAACTTGTACCTTAATAATTTAAAAGAAGGGTTTTACCATGGATTTAAACAAGCTTGATAAGGATGTTAAACGTAGAATAATTGAAGCCTCCAATAGTATTCGTAAAAAAATATTTGGATTTAAAGAGGGAATTGGGTGAGCAAGCCGAGGTGCAATTTGAAGAATATCGAACTCCAGTGATCAGCAAGAAAGAAGCGGAGTTTGCAAGAGATCCAAACATTCTTCCTTGACGAACATTCGCGAATGTAAAAAGACTATATGATTCTCTTAAAGCTGGCCGTTATGAAAATGCTTTACTTTGGAGAATACGTATAGACCTTTTGGCAAAACTAATATCCAGTCGATGCAGTATGGTAAACAATCTACACCATTTACACCCAAGTCTGTAAAAAGACGACAAAGTGAACAATTTTCGACAGTAAAAAAACCACGATTTCCACTTAATTTTCCGACCCTGTTCAAAAACATGACGAGCTAGCTGCTCAAGAAGAGGAAGAATATAACGATAATTCAAAAGTCGAGACACGAGAAGATAGTTCACCAATGGCTCAGGATATGAACGATGGCGAGGAAGCTATTTAAAACAGAACTATTTGAACATAACCCTGCAGAAAGTTACTTTGACGCGGTTCAGAGTCATCCTCAATATAACCCTGTCCAATGGATATTTGGAAGAACTTTGGGAATATCAGATCAATGATCCGCTACCGAAAAATATGTGAAAGGATTTATAACTGATACGGAAAAGAGTACGATCGCAATATTTAAAACTGATTTAGCCACCGATCACTAACTTTTGGTGATTCTCGGCTTGAATTTAAGGACCGGATATTTATTTAAAGAAGAAAAATTTACTGGAACTCCTGGACTATATAACTTTTATTTGCCAATCCATTAAAAAACAAATTGACCCACTGGATGAGCGAACCTTGAAAATTATTTGCTAACAAATCTAGCAAAGAAATTTTAATGAAAAAACAACATGTAGGAAATAGAGGTGTCAAATATATGCTCAATTAAACAATTATTGAACTATAAAGAGGAAAATGCAAAAAGCAGAGAGAACGTAAAGCAAAAATTACACGGCACAAAGCCTCAGGGTTATCTTCCAATCGAAGTCGTCTGGTTTCTTACCGATTACAAAACATTTTCCAATAATAAATTGACTACGTTTACTGGGATGATCCAAATGAGCTTGTGGATAGATTAAAATTTTAATGGCAAGTAAGGTAGCCGGTAATAACTCTAATGAAAACGAGATTATAAGTATTCTTGAAGAGTTAAAGTGAATCATTGAATAAACTGATTAGACATAGTGATGCAGTATCATTAGCACGATGACTCTCGACAAATTCGGACGTAATTTAACACATCCCTATCATCTAGCAAAAAAGCTTAAAAGAGAAAATGATTTGAAAGATATTCCTGAAAAGACTTTGTATGGTTACATGAATATAATGTTGACTTGTGAAAAGGGTGCATCAAAGTATCTTTTTATAAATGGTTTAAAATTTGACTATTATGTTTCCTATTAAGATTGGAATAATTGAATATGTTAACATTGACTCACCTGTAAAAACTTTTATTAACAAAAAAGATTATAAAGTACCAAGCGATTTACTGCAGCAAGAGTTAAAATTTGACGATAAAATTACGTTTTTAGGAGATAAACTTAAATCACATACTAAAATATCTGTTGAGTTTGTAATTAAATATCCTATTTCATAGGTTTGGTATATATAGTTTGTCCAAGCTAACATTTTTGTGTTGGCTTACTTGTTCAAAAACAAAAATTACTAGACTCGACGTCAAAATCAGCTGATTGGCGTAAATCACCCAGTAATGGATTAAAGGCATTTCAATTTTTGTATTAATTTTTTTTGTATTTGGGTGTGTTATTTCGCGTTTTAAAGTAATCAGTGAGATTAGAGATTACCCTGCAGTGTTTATTTTTTTTTGTGCGGAATATTTGACATTTTTTATATTTCATAATTTATTTTAATTTGGACTAAGTTTTTATTTTACTTGGTTTTAAGAAAAAACCACTAGAATATATATTTTTTAGTGTATAAATCACAATGATTACTGTATTTCCAGTTTGGAAAAGCTTCGAAACCCACTTCAGAGCTGTGATGAGTCGGAGGTAAGAAAATATAACCTAATAAATATTTTTAAAAAATGATGCTATCAGAATAGTGATCTTGCAAAGGTAAAATAACTTGTTTTTAGAGTATTATAATCTAAAAAATAGATCCTCAGATGTGCCAAATATTTTAAGATTTAAATATATTTATGAATGTATTTTTTTAGGATCGATAGTAGCAGTTGCTGGCAATATAAGAAGAATATATGAAATTTATAAGTAACTTTGGCTTAATGGAAAAATCAAATGTGCAACGCATGAGAAGGAAATTTTCAAAAGGTTTTATGGAAAATGAAGGTTTAGGAGAAAATAAACATCTTTGGGTGTTTCTCGATGAAACCTGGATGTTCTCGAACAGCTCTTTCCGCAGGTCTTGGCAGGATGACGATGTATATTTTAGTGAAAAGGTAAAACATTCTAAAGACTAATTATAGGCTAGAAAAAAAAATGTACTTTCCTACACTTAAGGAAAAATTGAAGGGCCCATTTTTTTAAATTACAAGGTAAAACACTTATACAATCCTCTAATAAAATTTTGTTTTGCCTTATAAATTATCACAGTTTTACAAAAAAGCTTCCTCTTGCACACCGACAAGCTGTAGAAGACCTGTTTCTCTTTTAGGAATATTTTTACAGTTTCTGCTCCGAAGCATTATCTGTCATAATTCCTTCTTTTGTATATCCCAATTAGAGCAAATTAAAAGTCTACTCAGATGCATCCCTTTATTGTCCACATCACATTTCCCACTTTTTCTCCACCTTCATCCCTAGAGTTTCGAGACTACGAAATCATATCAGTAATTTACATCTGACTTCACTCTAGACACTCGTAGTATGTGAACACTTAGACTTTAAGCATAGGGGGTATCCTGAGAAAAATACACATATATGACAGATTCGGTAGATACCTCAGTTAGGGTCTCTTTCATACATAGGACATATGATTAAACCTGTAGCTCTTAGACAACATTAAACTACCGAACACACTTGCTGCATTCTTATGAAACATTAAAGTATATTTAATTAAAAACTAATGAAATATTTATATTTTTCTTAGATACACTATTCTACATGCTGGTTCAGAAAAAGGATTTGTTGATGGTGCCAGTAGAAGTTTTAAATCTAAAACAAAAACAGGAGATTATCATGGCGAAAGCTGAAAATTTTGAGAAGTGGGTTAGAGATGATCTACTACCTAATTTGAAAAGGCCTTCATTAGTCATTTTAGGTAACGCCAGCTACCATAGTAGGTTGTTAGAAAACTGGCCATATAGTGGCGGGAAGAAAGAAAATATGGTTAAAAGGTTAAAAACCGAAATATTCCTTTGCAAATTCGGCGACAAAATAGATTTTGTGGTGCTTGATTCAGCGCCTACCAAAGTCTCCCAAATCTTATGTCGTCGATGCTCTATTCAGGAGGGTGGTCATCATGTGCTGCGTTTGCATCCATATCACACGACCTTCCAACGTTTTTGACAAATTTATTTTATAAAATATAAGCATCTTATTGTGTTAATGATACTCTGAATAAATAAATGATTATTACTGTTTTGTTTTATTTATTTTATTATTTAATATAGGAAGCAGCTAATGAAGTTATATCAGATGAAATAAATCGACTTATCTTTAGGCATCTTTAAAAAATTGTATAGTGAGATATTTTATCAGGATATTTCAATTCAACTGTAAAGAGTTTGCCTGCAAATATAACAAAACATAACAGGTCTGTTTGATATTCAGAAATAGTGACACTATTTTACATTTTTTTATATACCTAAGCGCTTTAATTGAAGGTTATTTGAGGACTAAGTGTGTACAAAAAGTGTAAAATAGTGTAAACTATTTCTAAATAACAAACACTTTAATAAATAACTATTAATAATCTGCACTAGATAGGGTTTTTTAATAAAATATTATGGCCAAACATCAAGCTTTCACAATGTATGCAAATATATAAACAGCAAGAAAAAAATACTGAGAATTTAGTTATCTAACAACAATATTTTTAAAATATTAAAATTTTGAAACTCTCTTACCCAGTACGGTCCTGACTAAAATTCTTATATTAGCCAACTTAAATCTGAAAATTTACTAATATGTAGGAATATTCGCATTGCCAACCTAAAAATGTTAGCTTGGACAAACTATAGATACATCCATACTTATAAAAATACTGATAACGTCTCATAAGCTGTGTAATGATATTTTGAAGAACAAAGAGAGATAGCACTACTAAACATAATATAAATTTCCATAAATCTATTTCACGATGGAGAGCTTCCAACTACGCATGAGTGAAATTTTAACATCCTATTGGCTGGTCATCACAACGGTTATGATCGTCTAAACTTTCACCAATCCAAAAGTGCTCTTAAAGCATGCGCAGATATGCTGACTCCATCTAGAAATGGACATATACGTTTTTACATGGGTCGTCGAATATGCCTTTCTCTCTTTCTTGGCTTCAATTATTTGTTAATGTAAGCAGTATATTGGTTTATAAGTATTGGATACATCTTTGTAATTTTAGGTTAAGTATAGTTAGTAGAACGTAGTATTGTAATTTTATGTAATGTTAGTAGCAAATTAAATGTAGCCTATTTTTGATTCACCCTGTATATGTGGTTTAAATAAATAAATGTAATATATACAATGTGTTTTATTATTTACTATTCAAAAATTGTAAGATTAATATAATAATAATAAGGCTCTTCACCGCGCCTAAGCCCCAAGCCCGGTGCTAACCACATGTTATGTTTGACATTTGACAGCTGACAGCCGCCATTTTTTAACACACATGCACGGTGCTCTAAAAGAGTAGTAGCCTAAGATTCCTAATTATGTCTTCTACTACAATTTAATAATATATAATTTACCTTTGGCCGAATGGGTTAGCGCTGGAATCCTGCTAGGTTATTATTATTTATTTATTTAATTATTTACGTCACTTTACTATACATCTATTTCACAACAATATCTAATATTCTCCCGTGGTGCAATGGTAACGCGCTGGATTTGAAGCAATAAGACGGTGGTTCCAATCCCAGCTCCGGCGAGACTTTTTTTCATTAATTTATAGGTCGTTCCAAATATGGTCAGGTGATGACGTAATACCTTAAAATATAGTTAGCCTAAGATTCCTACAGATGGCGTAGTGCCCCGAGCCTAAGCCCCGGGCCTAAGCGTGGGGGGCCCCCGCATGTGACGTAATACCTTATAGTTAGCCTAACCCCGGGTTGCACAAAAGGTAATCAAGGTTTAGAATGTTTAACAGAACGTTATGTCAGTGTTATTCATTGGTTTTAATAGGCAACCTGTCAAAATCTGACATTTTTTAACATTCAAAGTACTAATCATGCTTTCTGCAACCGGTATAAGATTCCTAAACTACCTATTTAAAATCATCCTCTATTTTGAGTAAGGGTTGAAATGATATAAAATTGTGTTTTAGGGGCTTAAATTTTCCCCATTCTTATGGGAAAACTACCTTATTGGGCTGATAGCGGTATAGCATATCTACTCCTCCCATTAGTCTTATTTCTTCTACGAGTCTGTATAACCCCGAGACTGGTTGGTTGATATATTCCTGTGGGCTCATTTTCGGTTGCCCAAATAATGCCTGTCTTTTGTGATTTAACGCTTTACATTCACACAGGATGTGGTAGGCTGTTTCTTCCCCCTCGTTGCACATTCTGCAACTTCGGTTCTCATTGTATAAGCCTATTTTGTGTAGGTAGCAGCCCTGCTGTTATGTGAAGTATTTTCCTACTTTGTCTGAGTAGTTCTTTCTTCGTTCTTTTGGATGGGTCCCTGATAAAGCCTTTTCCGTGTCTTATTCTACTGATGCTTTTCCAGTATTCCTCGTGTTTGTTTTGGATCCATTATCTGATTTGCCCTCATGCTTGGTTTTGGTTACTCCAGGGGCAGGTTTTGGTCCAAAGTATGTTGTGGATGATCCCTGTCTTGCTAGCTTATCCGCTTTTTCCTTGCCATGTATTCCTGAATATCCTGGTACCCACTGGAGGGTTTCCCTGCTGCGTTCTGCCAGAACTTGCAGTACTTTTTGGCATTCCCATGTCAGCTAGGATGTTACCTTGGCGTTTACTAGTACCCCTAGTGACGCCTGGCTGTCTGTTTTTATGCAAATTGAGAAATTAAGAAAAGGAAAATAAATATCTTGGGAGGAGAAACGAATAAAGTGGGAAGTTTGAGGCTGCTCAAGTTGGACTGTAAAAGGATGCATAAAAGTGGCACTTCGTGTTGCTCTGGAGCTCCCAGAAGAGAAATTATACTGGCCAACTCCTCGAAGCAAAAGCTGTGAAATTACTTATAAAAGAGTGACAGATCCCATACAGCTCTTTGGTGTACAAATAAAGAAAGCTTTTCTGTAAGCGTAGGATCATTAATAAGACGAACAGCTCTTCTTTGAATAACATAACGGATGCTAAGAGTTGTAAAAGACGCTATTCCCCAGACAAGAGAGTAATATTCTACAAAGGTTCTGATTTGGGATACATATAGATTATACAAATTAGAAGGAGAGAAATCCTTTTTGGCTCGAAAGAAGAATCCAAGCTATTTTGTTTTGAAGCTGCTGGGGCAATGAATGTAATGTGTTTGTACCAGTTAAAGTTATTCTCAGAATGCCCACAATAATGTGGTCTTAAGGGAGATTACCCTTGATCAGATTACCGTTTTTAATGCCCTTTAGAGTCTTAATTAAGGGAAGGGTGCCGGACCTGATAAACTACCATCTAGATTTGTTAAAAGATGTGCGTCTTCCCTTTGTGTGTCACTAACCGTTATATTTAACCTTTCATTGTTAACATGAGACTTTTCAGATCGGTGGAAAAGTGCTATTGTTGTACCGATCCTTAAAAATGGTCAAAAAAATGGATGAGCAAACGCAGGTGGATTATGTCTACACCGATTTCAGTAAGGCCTTTGACAAGATCAGTCATAATATATTACTAACACGCCTTGCTGAGGTCGGTGTGGCTGAAAACATTCTAAGGTGGGTGGAATCTTATATCAAAAATCCTTCTCAGTATGTCTTTGTCCAGGGTTTCTGTTCAAAACCATTTATTACCACTTTCGGTGTACCCAAAGGTCACACTTGGAACCATTATTTTTCATCATTTACTTTAATAATATAAAATTTTGTTTTCGGCAGTTTATGCTGATGATCTGAAGGTATATTCTTCCATCCAAGCGACTGCAGAAAATTGCACAGCGATTTAAATCACTTGAGTAAACATTGTGATTAGAACAGCTTATTTTTGAATTTGGATAAATGCACATCAATAACATTTTCTCGTAATCAAACTTAGTTTAATTATGTTTATTACTTAAAGAATGTCCCGATAAAAAAGGTGGATGACATTCGGGATAAGGGAGTCATTTTTGATTCCAAGCTTATTTTTGACTTGAATGTTGATGCAGTTGTAAGTTCGGCTTTAAGAATGCTGGGTTATGTAATTAGAAAGTGCAAATTATTAAAAAATATCAAGCCAATTATTTCTCTATATAGCTCTTTTGTTTTAAATAAATTAAATTTCTCTGCTGTTATTTGGAACCCTAGACAGAGCACATACAGTGAGAGACTTAAAAGGATACAAAACAAATTTATAAAATTTATTGCGTTTAAACAAAATATTATTACCGACAATGACGATATCAGTCTTGCACAGACTTATTTTCATCTGAAGTCACTATGTGACCGAAGATTTGCCTTCGATGTTATATTTTTGTATAAAATATTTAAAAAATCATACAGTGCCCTTGCATACTGCAAAAATATCTCTCAATGCTCCCCAGAGGTCTCTAAGGGTTAACGAATTATTTTTCCTACCATTCAGAAACACGAGTACGGGTGAGAATTCACCTCTCTACAGAATAATTTAATAAGAAATATAATATGTATGTGTGCCGATCAAATAGATTACTTTTCAATGTCATCATCTCAAATAAAAGCTATATTAAAAAATATTTAAATCCATAGAGGTGATTTTCTGTACTTTTTCTTATGTTTTCTTTTGATCTTGTTTTTAATGGGTTTTTAAATGTTTTTACCACATTTGTATTCTTTAGCATTAGTTTTCATTTTGTATACAATTAATTTTTTTAAAGAATGCTTAATTTTGTAAATTTGTAGATACCCTAGTGGGTACTTACGTACCTGTTGTATCCCCTTTGTCCAGGAATAAATAAATAAATTAATATGTATTCGCCTTCTTTTATCAAAAAATATCTTCTTACGTTTTTTTTGCGGATAATGATAAAAGTCTTTTTTTAAATTGGCAATACTTCAAAACACCTTTTTTAATATCTTTTAAAAAGTAAGCCGATTATTTTTATTTTTCTCCCTATCAAATAAATGAGGAAAAATTTTTAAAATTAATTATTCCGCATACAAGCACCACTTCAAACAGGTTCATTACCTAAAAATGATTGCTCCAAAGAGCCAATTACTTATAGCCATGTAGTACGCTTTTAAATTTAGGGGTGGATAATTTGTCTTGGGCCAAGACGCCCTTTGGCCCGTCGAACATCCCTTAAGACGTATTGAAAACGCGCATAGGGCCGGGGCAAATTAAATTAAGGGAGAATAGAGATTATAGAAAAAAAATCTCTTTCTGTGCAACAGGGAGCAACAGCCTTGTTCACCTGAAGGCAGAGGCGTGCTTATTTATGTATTTTATACATAACAATTTTTTATTGCCAAAGCAAATAAAAGCAATTTAGTTTAAACTACGGTATAGTTTGTGGAGTATTAAAAGTAATAAAGAAAAATAAAATACTCAATTTTGATCTCATTTTTTAAATCATATATTTACAATATACAGGGTGTCAATTTAAAAACTTCTAATGCAATTATTTCAAAAAATTATATAGTTCTAAAATTGTATGTTAAACTTTTATTCAATAAATAATTGTATTTATTAACGTCCAAGAAACAAAGATAATACTTCCCGCCCAACACTTTAGATAAGTAGGTCTTGAAAAGTAGCGCGCTCTGCCGACAAAAGTTATGTTCCTGAAAATTCTTTTATTATTATATTCGGACTTCTTGTCTCAATACTTTGTGCCTAAGTAAATGTCAAATTTTTTGGATAAGATGCCCAAAATGCCATAATTGCATTTTGTTCTAAATAAAAGTGTACTATTTTTTAAACACTCATTCTGACATTTTCAACCGATTCTCTTGGAACAGCTCTGAATTATCTTGTTAACATGTTTCCATTTACATAAACAAAGCGAGAGAATATGCATTTTTTTTTAAGAGTTAAGAAACAAACTTCATAGCCATATAGAAAATCGAAAAAAATAAATTTTTTGACAAAAAAACAAAATTTCGCATATGTCAAAATTTGACAGCTGTCTATGCTACGACTTATTAAATTACATATATTTAAAATAGTCAGTAAACGAAGGACAAAGCTGAAATAAATCTGTACAGTTTTCCTGGCGCATTCTTAGGTCTCGGGGATGCTTTCGAGCGAAAAAAGTTTATCAACATTACCAGGTGGAACAGGCTAAAAATGCCCCCTCAGGCCCGAAAATGGGTTTCCCAATATCTGCCAAAATATGCGAATTGGAGAATTTTTGTTAAGACAAAAATGAAGATCGTTTGTAATCTACAAAAATGGTCCTTATATTTTTTTTTTGAAAAATCGATAGCTTTCGAATAATGGGACCCAAAAGTCCCTCATTTTCAGCTGCCGCTCTACCGCTAGAATGCCGCTATCTTCATGGATTTACGGACGAATTGTTCCATTACTCGGGCCATAATATACATGTTTTAATCATTCAAAGTTCATCGGAATGGGAAAACCCGTACCATAGCATATGAGTTTTGGGTCCATTCCCTTTTTCTAGAATATTAAAAAAAAGCTGTTAAAGTTTTTTTCACAGTATCTTGAGAGTATCTCATTAATATATTTTGAAAAATGGTTTGTTATTAACATTTCTTTTTAATAATGAGACCTTAGCAAGTGTTTAATGATTCAAGAAAATTTCCTTAACCATCTTTCTTGGTTTGATAAAAAGGTTTTGCCCTGCATTTTTAGCCGTTTCCGGAGTGCTACGACATCTATCCAGGTGGAATACTATGGATTTTCGGCGGCGTTATTGCGAAAAAATGGTCGGTACCATTTTTAAAGATTTCGAGGTAATCTTCATTTTTTGTCTGAACAAAAATTTTCTCATTGGCATATTTTTGAGAATTCGCGGGAAACTCATTTTTGGGACTTTGGGAGGCCATTTTCAACGGGTTTCCACGTCGGAATCGTAATAAACTTTTTCTCGCTCGAAAGCATTCGCGAAGACCTATGAATTGCGCCACAAATGAAAACTGTACAGATTTATTTACAGCTTTGGGTACTTTCAGGTCTTCACTTACTGGACTAAAAATCGAGAACTTTGGTCGCAATTATATTTAATATCATTGTTTGAAGATTTTGAATGTATAGAGTGTGTCATAAAGAAGATGTAACTTTGTTTAAATTAAATACGATTTAAGAAGACTTTGATTCGAGGTATCACAAAAGGGATGATGCCATTTGAAATTTTAATGTTAAAGCCTGGATCGCTTTTTTGGGCCTGTCTTAGTTGTTATCATCACGAAAAATAATTTTTAGATCGGTTTATGTTGTGGTTAGAAAGTTTTAATATAAATATTAGTATCTGTACCTACATTACTTTTTAATCTGTTGTTTATATTATTCCTGTGGGCTTTTTTTTCTATCGGTTATTAAAATTCGATCAACAAAATAGGGTTAATACCACGTTTCTTTCCTTTATTGGAGTTTTTGAAAGGACATTACCGGTAATCGCTAGATAATTTCCATTTTCTTACATTTATTTTCAAAGTAATCACTTTACCAATTTTTTAGAAAGCTAGTATTTTAGTTTAAAAAAATCCAATAAAATTTATTACTCCTCCTCCTGTCACTGACTATGAAAGAAGAGGCGCATCAGAGAAATGATTATTATTCCTACAAGGTTTTTTCTCCCCCGTCGTTTTTTAAAACCTTTTCAATCTTTGGCTTTATGTATTCATTAATTTCCACTCACGGAAACTTTTATTTTACAGTTCATTGGTTTAAACTTTCCTCTTAAAATAAATCTACCTTCTTTCTCGTCGACAGGTTCAGTGTAGAATTAATGAGGCCTGATTGATTTAAAATTAAAACTTTGGATTTTTAAATAAGTTCTAAAACATTATTTAGCCAGAAGAACATTTTTTTATGTTTTATGAATCCCTGTTAATAGCAGTTTAAGGGGAAAATAAAAAGATGCTTTTGGTAAATCTGTTTTTAAACAGATATGTTTTTTTTACAAAAACCCTAATTAATTTGGATTGAGGCACCAACATCATGTCTATTTTAATGCTTCAAAAACACAATCATGTTCGCTGTCTAGAAAAAAGTCTAGCAATACTCATTCTTTACTTATGAGCGGGCAACTTAAGCCAAACAGGGATTATTTACCCTTTTACAGGACTGTCAATGAATTTTGGATGTGGCACAAAAATGTGTTTATATTAATGCATCAAAAACAAGTCTTTTTGCTGTCGGACAAAAATCTACAACACCATCTTTACATGCAAATAATTATCTAATCCAGGGTGTTACCTTTGAAAACGATTTTAATTGCAAAAGCATTTTCTCAACCAACAGGGAAAAAGCGGAATTCCTCTAACCAGAAAGTTTTTGTCTAATTATACTCTGAATGTTCCAAATCAGATCCTTTTGGAATATGGTTCCCATGTCTATAAATGGCGTCTTGAAACTCCTAGCATTTTGTAATTTCATTCAAAGAAGAGCCCACCTTTTAATTACCCCACCCTTACAAGTATGCGTTCTTCTCTTGCCCACCAACTACCCACGGGGGACCTGCCACTCTTCTATAGATTTACGACTTCTGCTTCGAGGAATTATCCAGTATAATTCCTTACCTAGTAGCTTTCAATAGAGCAATCTCAAGTGCCACTTTCATGTATCCCCTCACACTGGAGAGGCTCCGAAATTTTCACTTTATTCGGTTCTTCTCTGGTTTTGGAACCTTTGCTTGTAGAGGTATTTTTTTTCCCTTCAACTTTAATTCATGGGCTTTCTAAGATTTCTTTAATACCCTAACCATTAATAAAGGTAATTCTTTTGGTCTTTCTTAAGGCACTGTTTTCCACCATTCTAATGGGCAGGTTTTTTACAGGGCGTTTAGATTTTCATGCACTACCCCAAACTCATTTTTTTTATATGGACCACCTTACATATTATGAAATTTTTAAAAAGCTGATAAAATTTCCTAAATTTTGATGTACACTTGTCATTTTATCTTTAAAAACATTAGCAATTTTACGATTTCAATTAAAATATTGGCCTACAAAATCAAGATTCCTGATAATAAAACGACATAGGATGCTACCATGTTATGATCAAAACAACGGATCTAAAGTTTTATATTAAGATTACTTATGGTTATTATTTTAAAAATTAATAATTATTTAAAACCAAACGACAACAACAATGTTAATCCTATTATTTTATTAGTCATCCCAATCTTGATTTCTTAGCCAATATTTTAATTTTTAAATCGTAATTTGCTAATGATTTTTAAGATGATACAAATACTAAAATTTAGAAATTTTACCAGCTTTTCAAAATCTCATAATATATAGAGTGATCTATATAAAAAATGAATAGTACCTATTTTTGGCTATAAAAAAATTAAAATAGAGATATTAATATATATATATATATATATATTATATAATATATATATATATATAATATATATATATATATATATATATTAATATCATTTTTTTTTCGGGCTTTTACAATTTTTAAAGAAAATCAAAGAAAAAAAATGTTGTTAATTATTAGTTTAAAGATCTATTTTTTATAAAAAAATTTAAGTGTAAAGGAAAATAATTTTTTTCAAAATACCAATTTTTAATTTTGAAAATTAATCGAAAAATAAAATTTTTAATTTTTTGTTTTTTAATTATTTTTTTTTAACTTTAATAAAAAAAAAATATTTTTTTAATTTAAAAAATCAATAAATAAATTTGAAAATTTTGTAAATTATTAGAAATCTTTAAAAATGAAAATGAATATTAAAAAATAAAAATGCTCTTTTAAATAAACATTAGGAAAAATAAAAGTTTTTAAGAAAATATTAATAAAAAATTTCAAGCAAAACAAAAAAATAAATTTTATGCCTTTTAAATTAAATTTACTCTAAAAATTAAATTATTAAATATTTTTTAATGCGCCGAAAAGTAAAATATTTTAAAAATAAACTTGTCGATAACTTTTTTAAATTTTTTATGACCAAAAGGTTTTGCCGCGATTCAGAACAATTACTGAAAATAAATTAAAACAAAAAGAAAACAACGAAAACGCATGAAACTTTAAACAACAGCAATGTCAGAAAAGTTCAAAGACTCTGTAGTTTGCTGGACCAAAATGATTCTTGAATTTACTTAATAAGAAAGTCGGTGAAAATTTGCATTGTAAAAAGGTGTATTGTTTTCTTCGCCTAAACCACAATCCGCTCGGACCGTCCCTGTAAAAAGATATAAATTAATCAACCCTTTTCACGTCAAGTGATTATTATTCCCTTCATTACTCATTTCCAATTGTTCCTATTGTGTGGACTAAATAAAAAAACTTTGAAAACCTACAAAAAATTTCGAAACAACAGCAGTTTAACAAATTGGGCCCTTTTTTTTGTTGGACATCCGAAAAATCCTGGAAAGTCCCTGAAATATAGCGCGGCCGATAGTCAGCTGGATAAAAAAATAATCCTTTTTTGGCCGATAAACTTTTCTGAAAAAGAACAATCTTTTTCTTCGATCCACTGACTCTTTATTATATGATACGAGGAACTAGGTAAATAGTCGTATATAGACATAAGCAAAGATAAAAGGAAAAAGAAAATTTATTTCTTGTTTTTGGATACAAATCAGCAGATTACGTTTGACTTAACGATACCAATTTTTTGGAAAATAAAAAGGTTGACATTCAAAATGTTTTATTCGAATAGAAAAATTTTTTTTAGCCGTGTTGTCAGTTTTGGGGGTGTGTTTATGTTTTGTTTGGGGGTTTAGACTACCCATTTTAATTGCTCAGTAAAATTTTAAAAAACCTTATTTAATAACATTTTATTACACTTTATTCAAACTCTTGGGAATTTCTACAACATACGATTTACCCAAATTTTAAAATTACGTCTTTTTAAATAAGTGCCATTAATTTTAATGCACTTTTAAGATTTGACAAGAAATAATTTATGACACGATAAGGAAAAAACCATCTTTTAGGACCCCGGAATTCGGTCTTAAATTTGGGAAAATTTTTTTGGGGAGTTCAAAATTTTGACTTTTTAAGCCCCAAAAAACGGGGGGAAAGGGTTCCCCGGGCCCAAAAAACCAATTTAAATCCCCAAAAATTTAAATGACCCCCAGTTAACACTTCTGAGAATTTTGGGGTTTTTTTTGATATCCTTCATCTTCATTATTTACTTTTAGGGTTTTTAACAAAAAAAACATTGTTGAACTGGAATAAGGGGTTAAAAATAAAAATTTTATTTTTTAAACCCCAAGGGAGGGATAAAAAAAAATTTTTTCAAAACCTTTTTTTTCCCATTTTGTCAGGTGCCCACTGATTAAAAAAAATTTGATTTAAACCCCCAAAAAAAAAAGGGTAAAATAAAAAAAAAAATTTTTATTTTTTTCCTTTGAAATTTATTTAAATATCAAAAGGGGAAGAAACCCAAATATTTAAATATTTATTCTTTTTTATCTTGGGACAGTCCAAAAAGGCTGTCCAAGCAAAAGTGGGTGTCTTGGTGTGGTGAGAGGATTTTTTTTACACGGACTTAAATTTTGGAAATTAGGAAAAGGGAAAAATTTCCCCCGGGCGGCATTTTGCTCGGGATGAAGGAACGAAAAAAGGGGGGAAGTTCGGTGCCTCTCAATTGAAAAAGGGTCAAAAAGTTACCACATGTTGCTTTTTGGGGAGCTGCCAAAAGGTTTCCAACCTCTCTGAGAAAGTGGAAAATATTAGAAGAGCGACAGCCCCCCACAGCTCGGGGGCAAGAAGAAACCCCTTCCTGTTGACTTTGGATCATTAATTAGACGAACGGCTCTTCTTTGAATGGAGTCCAGAATGCAATGTTGAGGGGACCCCTTCCCCCCAGTCATGAGAACAATTTAAAATGGGCTGATTTGGGCACTTTTTAAGGTGTACAGATTGGAAGAAGAGAAATATTTTCTGGCTGGAAGAGAAAACCCTTTTTTTTGGAAGGGCCCCAAGCTATGGAAAAATGTGTTTGTGCCATCGATTATTCTCAAAAGTAACGCCGAAAGTTTAAACGACTCTTTTTTCTGAGAGTTTGGCCCCCATTTTTAAAAGGGATGACCATTTGCAGATTTTTTTCGCGACGGGAAACAGACTTTTTTTTTCGAGGCATTAAACTGAAAAAATTTTCGCCCCAAACCCCAAGATAATTTTGGGGGTTTTTAAAGAAAATTCCCCTTGCCTTTTGCTTTTTTTTCAAAAAAAGGTTAAAATTGGTTAAAAAGAAATTGAAAAAAAGGGGGGAGGGTTATCGTCAAAAAAATAAAAAGGGTTGTTGAAGGAGAAGATCGTTAATTTTAAGAAAACAGCGTTCCACCTGAGCCCTGGGCACCCCAGCATTAATTTGGTAGAAGCTGGAGGAATGACCATCTACACCAACTGAAAACGTCGATTAGAAAGGAAATGGAAACCCAAAAGGCATAAAAAAGAAGAGATTAGGTCATAGTTGGAAGGAGATTTTTGGATCCTTTTTGGGGACAGGTTGCACACGGCTTTCCAATTGGGGAAAACCCGTAAGAAAAAGGGAAAAAAGGGGGTGGGTGCAAGCCCCCCGGAACCCTTTTTTTTAAAGAAAGGGGTTAAGCCAAGGGTTAAAATTTTTAAAAGGAAGAAAAAAATACGCTTGATCTGTTTGATTTTAAAAATTATAGGGGATTTTTTAGAGAAACGGGAAAAACTTTTTGGAAGGGGAAGATTAAGGGGAGGATCAAGCGTAGACTTCAAAAATTGTTTGGAAAATGGTTCGGCTTTTTTTTTGGGCTGGGAATAAGATAAATTTTAAAATAATTATTGTTTTTTCCCAAATTAAAAACCCCCTTTTTTATTGTTTCAAAAAATTAAGGGGGAAAAAAAGGGAAAAAAAGTATGACAAATTTTACTTATATTTTTCTACATTTAAAAAGGGGTTAAAAAAATTTTTTTAAAAAGGCTCATGCAATGGGGGTTTTTAGCTTTGGGAGGACCAAATTATTTAAGCCAGGGAGCAAGGGGGAAAACCCAATCCCATAATCCCACAAGGGGAGGGGTCTCAAATATTTTTTTTCCCCGAAACGGATAACTTTCAAAAAAAATGGTTTGAAAATTAAAAATTTTTTCCACTAAATATAGGAATACAATTTTATCTTACGGAATGATATTTTCTCACTGTGATTCTAGACTTTTTTAGTATTTTAAATAATTTGTCTTAATTTCCCAAATAAAAATAAAAGGCAAATTATTTTTTTTATAAATAAATCCGGATTTATATAGAACTTTTTTTCCAAAAAAAAAAAATTAAGAAAACTTTTTTTAGTTTTACTCGTCATCGGATTAAAAAAAAAATTAAAAAAAAATAAATTTTGTTTTTAAAAATTAAAAATCATTTTAAATTTTTTTTAAAAAATTTTTTATATACTTGAAAAAATTCAAAAAAATAATTTTAATCTTATTTTTTTAAATTTTTTAAACAAACTTTAAATTTTAAAAAAAAAAGTTCGGTTTTTTTTTTTAGTTTGGGGGGTTTTTTTTATCGAATTTATTTTTTTTAAATTGTTTTTTTAAATTTAAAACTGAGTTTTTTAAATTTTTTTTTTGCTTTTTTAGATGTCCCCAAATAACCCAAAAAAATTGGAAAAAGTATCAAGTTTTTTTGGGGATTTTGGTTTTGGAAAGACCTTAAATTTAAATTTTTGGGAAATCCGTATTTTTTTTTATTCGATGAAAATACTTTTTAAACAAGACACCCCAATTAATTTAAATTTTTTTTTGAGACATAAAAAAGTCAGAAAAAAAATTTTTTTTTAAAAAATTTTGGTTTTTTTTAAAACCGGCCCCGATTTAATTTTAAAAAAAATTTAAAATTTTTTTAAAAAAGGCAAAAGGACAAAAGGGGGGGGATTTTTTAATTATTTTGGGGAAAAAAAAAATGGGGGCCCCTTTTCAAAATAGGTAACCCCGGAGGAAAGAAAATTGAAATTTAAAACTTTTTAGGCATTTAAAAAAAAATATTTTTCCTCTAAAAAAAAAAAAATTTTGGGGGCCACCTTTAAAAACACCCTATATATATATATATATATATATATATATATATATATATATATATATATATATATATATATATATATATATATATATATATATATATATATATATATATATATATATATATATATATATATATATATATATATATATATATATATATATAGGGGGTTTTAAATTATTAATTATTTAAATATAGAATAAAATTTAAATTAAATTATTTTTTAAATAATATATTTAAATTTAAAATTCCGGGGTTTTCCCGGGGTTTCCCCTTTTAAAAAATTTTTTTTTTTGGGGGTTTTTAAGAATTAAAATAAAAATCTTTTTGGGGGTTTTTTCAATTTTTTCTACAAATTGGTTTCCAATTTTAACCCCCAAAATTTTTTTTTTTTAAAATAAAAACCCCTTTTTTTTATACCCCTGGGGAAAAAACCCCAAATAAAGGGCCCCCCTTTTAATTTTAACTTTTGCCCCCTTTTTTAAAAAAAAAATTTTTAAAAATTTTTTTTAAAATTCTTTTTTTTTTAAAAAGGGGGTAAAATTAAAACAACCTTTTTAGTCGGGGGGTTTTAAAAAAAGGAATTACCTAAAGAAAAGAATATGGAAAAATTTTAAAAGGGAAAATGGGGGCATTGAAAAAGGGGAATGTATTTTCTACCCCAAAGAAAAAAAAACGGAAATTTATTTAAAATTAAAAAATTTTCCCCCTGAGATTTCGTTTAAACCCCTTTTGGCAAAAAATGGAAAAAAAAGGGGAAAAAAAAAAAAATAAAAACTAGTTTTAAAAAAATTTTAAAAAAAATTTTAAAAATTCCCCCTTTTCAAAAAAAAACCGGGAAAACCCCTTCGTATTTTTTTAAATTTAATTTTTTTTTAAAAAAAATTTAAAAAAGATTTAAAAAAAGTTTTTTTTTTGGGAAATTTTTAAATTTTTAAAAAAATAAAAATTATAAAAATCTTTATTTAAAACCCCAAAAATTTTGGTTTTTCCCCCCTTTCCCCAAATTTAAAAAAAATTTTTCTTGTTTTTTTTTAAAAAATTTTTTTTTGAAAAAAAATTTAAAACAAAAAAAAAAATTAAATTTTTTTTAAAAAATTTTTTAATTTTTTTTTTGGCCCCCTTAAAACATTTTTTGAAATGGGGGGTTTTTTTAAAAAAAATTTTATTTTGTTAAAACCCAATTAAAATCTTTTTTAAAAAATTTTTTAAAAGGAAAAAAATTTTTTGAATCACAAAAATTTAAAACGTTTGTAAGATGCAGTTTCGCATATTTTTGGAAAAAAATTTTTAAATTTAAACCCTTTTTTAAATTTTAAACCGTTTTCGGAAAAAAAATGTTTTCCCCCTTATTTATTGGGGGTTCGAAACCCCCAAAAATATTTTTTTAATTTTAAAAATTTTTTTTCTCAAAGCAAATTTTTCCCAAAATTCAAAACCCGTTTTTAAACGCCCCCGGGAAGAAAAAATTTTTAAAATTCCCCTTGTCCATTTTAAAAAAAATTTTTTTTTTGGGTTTAAAAAACTTTAAAATTTAAAAGGGGATTTTTTTGCGGGGCCAAAAAATCCAGCGATTTTTTCCCCCCCCAAATTTTAAAAAAATTCGATTGGGTAGTTTCTTCTCTTAAAAAAATTTTCCAAGTTTTCACTTTTCCTTTTTCTGAAAAAAGACCTTCTTTTTTTTTTTCCTTTTTAAAAAAAAGGAATAAAAAATTAAATTTTCCCAAAACCCTTTTAAAATCAAAAACAAAAATTATAAAAATTTTTTAATTTTTTATTTTAGGCCAAAATTAACTTTTTCCCCTTTTCCCGGAAAAGGGAAAAAAACCCCCCAAAATTTTTGGGTTTGGAACCCCAAAGAAAATTTGTTTGGGAAAAAATCGAGTTTAAAACTGGGAAAATTTTTATGAGGGGTTCAACAAATTTTTTTAGGTTTTTTTTAAAAAGCCCCAAAAAAAAAGTTTTCCTTTTTTTTTTTCCTTTCATTGGTTAATGGTTTTTTCCCCCAAAAATTTTCCCCCAAAATTTAAATTTTTGGGGGGGGCCCCCCCAAAAAAACCCAAAACCCCGTTTCCCCCTTTAAACCCCTTTTTTCTCCATAATTTTTTAATCCCAATGGTTTTTAAAAGTTTTTAAAAAACCCCCCATTATATTATTTTAAAATATATATATATATATATATATATATATATATATATATATATATATATATATATATATATATATATATATATATATATATATATATATATAAATATTGCAAAATATTATTGCACAACCTTAAAATTTTGGGGGGGCAAAAGAAAAATTTAAAAATTTTTTTTAAAAGGAAAAAAAATTATAAATTAGTTATTTTTGGGTCATTAAAAAATTTTTTCCAAAAATCCGATGATTTTGGAAAAATTTTTAAAAACCCCTGATTTAAAAGGGCCCCCGGGGCAGTAGAGCCATATCTCCCCCAAGGAGGAGGGGGGTAAAAAAAACTCAAAATCACCTGACGTTTTTTAAAGTCTTGTAGTTTAAAAAAAAAAATTTTAAAAAGCTGGGTGTTTTTTTTTGTTAAATTTAAAAAACATTTCATAATATTTTTTAAAAAAAACAAAAGAGCCCTTTTTTTAAAAAAGCAACTTTTTTGTTTTATATATTTTAATAAAACCCAAAAAAATTTAAAAAATTTAGATATTTTACTTTTCCCCCAAAAGTATTTAAAATAGTAATAAAGGCTTTTTAAAAAATATTTTTTTTTTTTTTTTTTAAAATTTTTTTTAAAAACCCTTTTTTTTTTTTTTTTTTAAATTTTAAAACGCAAATATTTCATATAAAAACATTTTTTTTACTAAAAATTTTTTTAAAAATTTTTTTTATTTTAGCTTAACAAAATCAGGGTATCTCTTTACAAAAATTTTAATTAAGTAAATGTACCCTCAAAGTCTGGTTGAATGTAATGTCTTTAAACAATAATTTAATCATGTTTGCTGTTGCGTTAAAAGTGACCAAAATGGCACTAATTTTTTTTCTTCCTTCTACTACTTTGATGTACTCGGTAATTATTTAAACCCCGGGCCCCACCTATTTTTCTCAAAAAAATCGAAAATAGAAATATGGACATGTTTTTTTTTTGTTCTTTTTCCCCGGGGATTTAAATATTAAAAAAAAAAAAATTGGTGTAAAATTTTTTTTTAAAATAAAAAAGGGGTTTTTTTCTTATTTTTCATTTTTTTTTATACTCGGAAAGTAAAAAAAATAATAAAAATTACAGTTTTTATTTTTTTTTTTAAAATTTTTTAAATTTTTAAAAATCAATATTTGACAACAAAAAAAATTTTTTTAGTTGATTTAAATTCAAAAACCCCAAATCTAAAAATTTTCTCACATCAAACCTACGTAAAAACTTTTTTTTTTATCTGGGGACTTTTAAATTTTTTTTAAAAAAAGGTCCTTCTTTTTTATTGACCCTATTTTTTTAAAAAGTTTTCTCTTATACCAAAAAACCGGATCTTTTTCTTTTTATTTCTATTCCATGATTCTGTTTTTCAGAAGTAGTCAGTATAACATTTTTAACAGCTTTTGATAGGTCGGTATACAACGACATACCTTTTAAGTTCATTTGGAAACCCAACTTTTGTCTTTTCATTCTTCATCTCCATGGGAAAATTTATGGAATTTGTAAATTTTTAAAAAAATTTTTTCCCCCTTCCGTAACGAGTTTAATTTAAAACCTAAAAATTTAAATTGTTTTAAAAAATTTTTAATTTTAAATTATTTTAAATTTATACTTACAAAAACTGTTTTAAAAAATTTCAATTGTTCTTTCGAAAAACCCTTTTCGTAACGAGATTTTTTTATTCTTTACGGTATACAATAAAACCATATCAAACTTAGGTCTGAGACAAATTAAAATTTCGGTTTTATTGGTACACATATACAACGTTATCGGTGGTCATTCACAAATATATTAAAATCTCATTTTCCTAGATATGAACTATTTCTTTAAAATAATTTTTGGGAATTACATTTATTTTACAAGGTATATTTTTTTTTTTAATTTTTTTAATAATTTAATTTTATAAAAATTAACTATAAACTTTACATTGCAAACATTTTTAAATAAAAAAAATACCTAATTGCACATGATAATATTTCTAAGCTGGTTAGTTTTTCTTTAAAACCTTTGAAAATGGGAATTTAATCTATAGATTGAAAACCCATGTAACCCCAAAAACCGCATTAGCGGTTTCAGGTGCGTTATCTGTCCTACTTAAAGCTAAAAATTTTATAAATAATTTCAAGTAAAATGGTTTTTTTTTTTAACTGAGCTAAATGTTTACTACTGTTCCCAAAATCTGGTTAGGCGTTTTTTTAAAATACTTTTTAATTTCATTCAAAGAAGAGGTTTTTTCCATAATATTTACCGTAACCTCACAAAAAAATTTCCCACCTGTCGGATATTTGTTTTTTTTTTTTTTTATAGGCATTTTTGCAGGTTTTTCTCTAAAAATTAGCCAGTCATGTTCCCCCTTACAGCATCCCAAAAGGGCAATTTAAAAAACATTCCTACTTTTTCTTGTTTTTTTTTAAAACAAAAGTATTTAAAAAAAAAAAAAATATGTGTGCAACCAATCTATTTTCAGCCCCGTATGAAAAAAATAAAAAACTCAAAAAACAAAAAAGGCTTTAATGTTTTCAGCCGCATATCAATTTATTTTTCTTGCCATTTTCTTAAAATACCTTTTAAACAACAAGCGAGCAGCAACGGGTAAAACTCAACCTTCCATGTTGCAAAAAATCAAAAAAACCCCGGGGAAATGGAAAAATAGCTGGCCGACGCCGAGCGGGGAATACGACGCAGCGGTTGCAGTTTCAACAGACGGTGGGTCAGGGGAAAATAATTCCCACCGCGTAAGACATCGATAAAAATATATGACCCGAATTTGAGGATTAATTCAGCAAAGACAATTATAGTTTTTCACTATAAAACGCCAAAAATCTAAATTTTTTTTGGACGGTTTACTGGGGCGGGGCATCCATCGGGAAAAAATTACGTTCCACGCTGCTTTATAAACCAACACCTGCCAAAGCTATAATAATGGAAAAGTAATTAAATATTTCTGCTGAAAATAGGACAAACTCTTTATAATAATGATAATTAAAAAATTTTCGCTTTTTAATTTTTACTTTTTAAATTTGTTACACTATTTAATATATGTCTTTGAATGTGTGTCTGTTTAAAATTAAATATGAGGCTTAAAACGAAAAAAATCTTATAAAAAGAATAAAGACTTTGTAAAAGCCAGTTTGTGGAGGAAGTAAAAAAAATTATACTGTTGACAAATATTTCTAGACATGTTTATAAACCTGAATAATGTCGTAAAACACACATTTTCATATCTTATTTTTGACTACAAAAAAATACAGTGCAAAAACAAAAAACACGATAAAAAAAGACATTAAAAAAAAATTAAAGATATTTAAATGGAAAAAAACTATATTATTGTATTGATAAATTGTGAAAAAAATCAATCGGATTGTTCGATTTTTAAAATAAAAAAATAATTATTTTGTATATTCCCCGTTTTCTTGTTATTTGGATTTATAAAAAAAAAAAAAAAATTTTAAAAAAATCATATAAATTTTTAACATCATTATCTATCAACTACAAATTTTTTTTTTAATAAAAGTTTTGGTGAAAAATTACATAATTAAAATTTTATCTTTTGGGCCCAAAAAAAATTAATTAATTTTATGTACAACAATTTGACCTATTTCCTAGAAAAAAATTCCCTAATTACTGTTTCCATTGTTAGAACTTTGAAATTTCGCTTTTAAAGCGTGTGAAGGTTTTGTCCGATGGACCTCCTCCGGTAAGGACGTCCAAAACCAAAATTTGCATTTTTTTGGGGTCTATAGTGAAACTTTTTGTCTTTGGTGTCAGGCGGTTGGCGGGGAAAATTAAAGAAAAAAAAAGTTGATTGATTAATTATAAATTTTCATTTTGATTTATTGGAGTTCTTTTTTTTCTCGAGGGCTACCCATTTTTGCCCATGGAAGCCGCCCCCCCCCCTTAATGTCACGCTATGCAACCTGCTTTCTATAAAACCTCCAATTTTCGTTTAAAAATTAGAATTACGTACTTTAGACACCCACGTTCTAAGTATTTTTTTCCTTCCTGGCTTCTTTTAAAAAAAACACTTTTCGATTATATGACCTGTGTATTGGACACAGCGATATAAAGTATGAAAGTTTAAAAAAAATTTTAATTTAGAAAAATCTTATTTAAAAATCTCTTGAAATTTTGGGTTTAAGATGTGGAAAGCCTGAATCCCAGAAACCTCTATAAATAAATCCCATTTGCCTTTTTTTGATCCCCACAGACTAAAGTCCTGTTGATTCTCGAGGTATTAAACGCTAAAATCATGAATAAAATAAAGGGAAGAACAGAAAAGACAATTTTTTGGGCAACCCGGTTGAATCATAGACTTTAAATAATATTATTTTCAAGCCTATTTTTTTCCCCGGGTTTTTTGTTTTGTATTCTTTAAAACAATGGTTAAAAAAATTTGGTACTTTAATAAGTATATAGTTGCTAAGAACGTTTACAAATAACCCTTTTTATTAGCTCATATTTTCACAAGGGGTAGGCAGGGGCTTTCGGGGTAGAACCTTCCTTTCTCCCAAATTTTTGAAGTTACGTAGCCCAAGCCCTAAGCTTTAAAAACTATATACAGTACAACTGCAAAATCGCGTTTGTCAGAAAGTAAATAGGGCATCGGACAATATTTAAAAATACAAACTTTCAAAACCCGTTTTCTTTAGATTTATTGTTTTATTTAAATATCGTTATTAACAATATATCTGCCTCAGAGCATTCCTTATGTTTTTCCGCGATTTAATATGTAATTGTAATGTTTTAGAATAATTGCAAAATAAATAAAAATATACACGAAAAATATAAGAGTAAGTATAAGAGTCGCCTTAAAAAAATGTTTTCATAATTTTTGCGCGTAGTAAATTGTCACATAAAAATAGCTAACATTTTCGATTAAATAATTTTAAAATTTGGATTTTAAAAGCAAGTATGCCCCTGTGTTCTTGGTGTAAAAAAATATAAACCGCAGTAAGTGCTTATAGTAAACAAGGTGCTACGATTTTTAAAGAGGCAGGAGTTAAAAATCCGCCCCTGCAAATTATAAGTAGAAACCATATAAGCTTAAACAAAATCATCGTATTAACGATAAAAATATCTATCCTACCGTAAGACTTTTAAATATTACCAAGTCCAATTTTCACAACCAAGGAATGTATGATTGACACGTTTTTAAATTTTAACACAAACAAATCTGAGTTAAACAATATAATACTGTAAGAAAACTTGCTATATTTTATTCCTAAAATAGAGTTAAAGAATTCAGAAATCAATCAATAAAATATAGTGAATCGTAAATAAATAAATTATTTTTTAAAAAGTGTCAATCATACATTTCTTAGTTGTGTAAATTAAGCCTAAATAATGTTTTAAATTAAAAGTCCTACGGTAGACAGACATTTACATCGTTAATAGGAATATTTTGTTTAAGCTATAATTCCCTATTTCTGATTTACAGGCCCAGGTTTTTGCTCTACTGACGCTTATGCCGTTCCAATGTCTCTTTGAAAATCGTAGCACCTTACATTACTATAAGCGCTACCCACCTTGTTTACTGTTTACTGCATTTTTCGTAGAAATAATGCAAAATTAAGTTTAAGCGCCATCAAGGAATAAAGAAGAACTATTTAGATAGAAGTAGGAAAAGACTTCGCATAACAGTAGGGTTGCTAACAGGGCACGATAACCTAAGAGGACACCTACAAGATGGGCTCATAAAATGGGAACCCAAGTTGCAGAATGTGCGACAGGGAAGAAACAGCCGCCTTTGAGAATGTAAAGCGTTGAATCACAAAAGACAGGCTTTATTTGGGCAGCCGAAAATGAGCCCACAGGAATATATCAACCAACTCGGGTTATATAAAATTGTAGAAGGAACAAGACTAATGAAAGGAATTGGTATAAAAGATAATGGAAGATTAGGCACAAAAAGCCCAGAGGCTGTGCTGCCTCCGGTAGTGAATCAAGACGGCTCCCACCGAAAAAAGAAGAAGAAGCTTAAATTACATTTAAAACGATGCGCACAAACGTAAGCTAACGTTACGAATAATTCCCCATTTTTAATTTTTAACAAGTGTTAAGCAGCTATACTTATATATTAAAATTTTTTCTTTAAAATACAATATTTTTTCCTAAAAAATTTTTTAACGTAAAAATATTATTTAGCAACACAATAAATATGATCATCACTGTATATTCTTTTTACCCATTAATATACTTTGGGGCAGGATAATCTATTTGGGACTTACCGGTGTTTTATGAGGATTTGAAACTCCCAGTTTCCCTAAAAGCCACAAAAAGGCTCTCTAAGGTTAAACTTTTTAAAATTGTATGTTTATTGCCATCTACTTAAGCTATAAATTTTTCTACATTGGTTTCCATAAATGTTTAAAGGACTGTGTTCGATAATCTTGCATAAATAAATTATAAGGCGCAGTTCAGGAGTAAGTATACTTCGTAAAACCGTATCTTTAAAATCAATAAATAGTGATACGTTCCGGTTCGAATTTTATTGTTAGAAAAACGTATAAATTGACAGAGCGGCAACATTTTACGTCAAACATTCAAGAAATATACGTTCAGAATGAAATACTACGAAGACCAAGCCTTATCTATTTTTGGATGGATTAATGAGAGGTGGCAGGCATGTCTTTTGCTAAAAACCTTTAAAGATGTATATAATTAAAATCGCTCAGAAATGTCCGGAACGTTTACTAAATATACCAGACGTAAAAAAATCGACAAAAAAATCAACTTTAATCGCTAGAGAAAAATGAAGAAAGAAAAAAGTTCCTTTATAAAATTTTTCTTTAAGATAAAACTGATTAAAAAATCCTATAATGCGTAACAGTTTGTTAAAGAAATAAATAAAAACAAAAAAGAAAATTCGTAATTTATTGAGTAATTTTGAGATCCTTTAGATTTTTTGAGAAGCATCATATTTTTTTTTTTTTTTATCTTGGGACAGTCCACGAAGGCTGATGCCTAATGCTAACGTACCGTGGGTGTCTTCAGTGTGGTGAGAGGGAGTTTGTTCACACGGGACTTAAATTTTGCCGGAATTGGGAGGAAAAGGAAAAACTTCTGCGGGCAGCTGGTTCCATAGTCTTGACACTCTAGGGATGAAGGAACGAAGAAAGCGGGAAGTTCAGGGGCCTCTAACTGAACTGTAAAAGGATGCATACAAGTTGCACTACGTGTTGCTCTGTTGGGAGCTGCCAGAGAGGTATACTGGATAACTCCTCTGAGCGAAGCCGTGAAAATACCTATAAGAAGAGCGACAGATCCTACAGCTCGACGGTGGCCAAGAAGAGGAAGCCTTGCTGTGAGCGTTGGATCATTAATAAGACGAACGGCTCTTCTTTGAATGGAGTCCAGTATGCTAAGTGTTGTAGGGGACGCCATTCCCCAGACATGAGAACAATATTCTAAAGAGGGTCTGATTTGGGATACATAGAGTGTACAGATTGGAAGAAGAGAAATATTTTCTGGCTCGGAAGAGGAAATCCAACCTTTTTGAAGGCTGCCGAAGCTATGGATAATATGTGTTGTGCCAGTTGAGGTTATTCTCAAAAGTAACGCCGACAAGATTAAACGACTCCTTGTTCTGCAGAACTTGGCCGCTCATATGTAAGGAATGAGCATTTGCAGACTTTTTTCGCGATAGCGAACGCTGACTGTGTTTTCGAGGCATTAAACTGAACAAGATTCCTGGCGCCCCAATCCAAGATAAGTTTGAGGTCTTGGGAAGAGATATCTGCATTGACCTGCGCTTGTTTTCGGAAATCAGGATTACGGTGGCTTAAGAATTGAATACTGAGTGGAGGTACTATCGTCAGCAAAACTATGAATGGGATTGATTGTGGAAGAGAGAAGATCGTTAATGTGTAGAAGAAACAGCGTGGGTGCCAGCACTGAGCCCTGGGGTACCAGCATTAATTTGGTAGAAGCTGGAGGAATGACCATCTACACTAACTGATATACGTCGATTAGAAAGGAAACTGGAAAGCCAAGAGCTTAGGTGAAAGACCGTAAGAAGGAAGTTTGTTAAAGAAGCCCATCATGCCAGACCTGATCGAAAGCTTTGGATATGTCAAGAGCAACGATTTGGGATTCACCAAGGAACTCAAGGGACTTGTTCCAGTTGTGAGAAAAAGGAAAAAAAGATCAGCTGTGGATCTACTGTGAAACCATATTGTCTATCATGTAAGATCTTGTGTTTTCCGATACTTTAAGATTTGGGAATTAATGAATTTTTCCTACTTTGCAAACAACTGAAAAAAAGAGATATAGGTCTATAGTTGGAGGAGATTTTTGGACCTTTTTGAGGACAGGTTGCACACGTGCAGCTTTCCAACTCTCCGGAAAATGCCTGGTCGAAGAGATTCGAAAGAGGCGAGTTAAGATGGGTGCAAGCTGGGGAGCACATTTTTTAAGACGATTGCTGGTATGCCATCCAGCCCAGACGTTTTTTAGTAAAGAGAAGAAAGAATACGCTTGATCTGTTTACTTTAAAAAATTTTGGCATTTTTGGGAAACAGGGACAACTGTTGGAAGGGGAAGTTTAATGGGGGAAAAGGTAGAATTAAAAACAAATTGTTTGGCAAATAGTTCGGTTTTTCCTTTGGAGGTAGAACAATTCCATCTTCAGAGATTAGGGGTGGAAAAGAATTTGTGCAAAAGTTCTGACTAATATTTTTGGCAAAGGACCAGAAAGCTTGAGCAAGAGAGAACTTTATCTTTTATTCGATTGTTAAAACGGTCTTTTGCTTCTGATATAGTCTGATTATACTGATTTCTCGCTTCGATGCTAGCCTGTCGATTTTCGGGACTGGGGTTTTGAAGAAACCTTTTGTGGGCTTAAATTTTTTTAAAAGTCTTGCTTTGTCACAGGATTTAGAAAACCACGGTTTGTGATTTGAAGTTATGGGGTTTTTTTTAGTGTGGGAATATAGGTCTCAATGCCTAGTTGAATGGTTTCGGTAATTTTTTTACATATTTCGGAAGGATCGAAGAAAAAGCAGGTAGGATCCCAAGGGAAACTGGCAAAGAAATCTCTCAGACCATCCCAGTCGGCCGAATTGTAGTGCCAGACGGTTCGTGGCGGCGTGCTTTCGGTTGCCTAAAAATGAGTGGAATAAGATACGGTGACCAAACCATGGTCAGAGCGCCCAAAGGAGCAGTTACTGATCGATAGAGTTCGGGGGTGGAAGTAAGGAAGAGATCTGGGGGGTTAGAATTATGGGTGGGAATCCTAGGAAAGTAGGTAGGTTCCATAATTAGATTGGTGAGCGAGTTGCTGATTGCGAAATTTTCTGCTGCCCTGCCTTGTGTATCAGTTTTTGTGGATCCTAGCCAATCCTTATTATGAACATTAAAATCTCCGAGAACAATTACTTCGGCCAATGGAAACTGGGAAATAATATTCGGTCAAAAAGAGCATTATACCATGATAAAACATCTCGTTTAAATCCGTTTTTTGTATCCCTAATAATTTTTCAGTCCAATTTGATTAGAAAAAAATTGGCAATTTTGCAAATTAAGTAGTCTACCAACTCCAATGAACTTGTATATTCGTTTTTTTTTTCGCTTATTCCAGAAATGTTGGGATTTTAAACTTTTTTTTAAATTAAAATTAGATCATTGGGCCGTCCTCAGGAATTATTTAAAATTATAAATATTTTTTTGTCTATAAACAAGTCTACGAATTTTTGGTAAAAAAATCTAACACTATGGTTTGAAAGTACGCGTAAAGATGCATGTTTTAATATATCAAAATTATCCGTCGGTCGATTGGTTGCCAAGATACAGGCTGCTAAAGTTAACCGGCGTTTATAGCGAATCTAACTTCTTCCACATGGTTTACGTGGTTTTATTGTTTCATTTTTTCAAAACAAAAAAATATATCAATTAATTTCTTTAAATTAAAATTGTTTAAACAATCGGTGATCCTATTTAATTTTTTTAATAAACGTTTTAAAGCTTAAGATCTAAGTATTTGTAAAAACAGTTCCCTTGTTTGGGTTTTAAAATTCTGTACTCTACCCAATGTGCAATATTGTCCAATTTTTAAACAAAAATTTAAAATTTCAAACATTTTTGCAAAAAGTATCGAACGGATTTTTAAAAAATTTTGGGATGATATTTCAAAGTAGCAGTAAGTTTTATCTGGCCACATATAAAGTTCTCGGAAAAAACGTCATGGTTCAACAAATCCATGCAAAAGCCCACATATTTTGCGTCGCTTTTTTGTTTATTGTTATTTTGCAACAAGCTTAATACATTTTGTGCGCCTAACCAATCCTATCTTGTAGAAAACTTGGTTACAAAACTTTCTTTTCTACCATTTTTCTACACCCACACTTACAAAGTTATGGGCGATTTCTCAATGATTTCCAGCAAAAACATGTCTACCACCTCGTACATTCAACAACTCTAATTTTTTTTACAAGAAAGGCTTGGTCTAACAATTCTTTTCAATTTTTGTATTTTTAGATTATGGAAACATGTTTAAAAAAATAATGCTTCTGTTTTATCTGATTATCATCATATATGTATCAAATTAACTTCCCGTGGTCTTCTTTTTTGTTCCCTGGGAGCCGTCTTGATTCACTACCAGAGGCACGCAGCTTCTTGGGCTTTCTGTGCCTAATCTCTCATTATCTTTTATACCAAGCCTCCCATTAGTCTTGTTCCTTTTACAAGTCTGTAGAACCGCGAGACTGGTTGGTTAATATATTCCTGTGGGCTCTTTTCGGGTTTTCCCAAAATAATGCCTGTGTTTTTGGATTCAATGCTTTACATTCATAGGATATGGTAGGCTGTTTCTTCTCCCTCGTCGCGCGTTCTGCAACTTGGGTCCCCATTGTATAAGCCTATCTTGTGTAGCTGTCCTCTTAGGTTATCGTGCCCTGTTAGCAACCCTAATGCGAAGTCTTTTTCTACTTTGTCTGCGTAGTTCTTATCTCTTTCTTTTGGATGGGCCCCTTATGAAGCTAATTCCATGTCTAATTCTACTGAGGTTTCCCCAGTATTCCTCGTGTTTGTTTCGGATCCATTCCCTGGTTTGCCCTCGTGCTGTGGTTTTGGTCACTCCAAGGGCTGGTCCAAAGTATGGTGTGGATAATCCCTGTCTTGCTAGCTCGCCCCGCTTTTTGTTGCGTTTTATTCCCGAATGTCCTGGTACCCACAAGAGGGTCACTCTGTAAAATTCTCCCAGGTTTTCCCAGTGGTCAATTATGTATTTTAAAATGGCCAGAACAGGCAAAGTCTAACTCAATGAAATTTGGTACAAAATTGAGTAGGATTAATGCATTGACCTGAGCTTTATCACATAATATTAAATATAATGTTAAATAAATAAAATAATTTAAATAATAATAAAAAATATTTACAATAAGAAAAATAATATAATAAAATTTGCAGAATAATATAATAATAAACCTGGACTATTCTAGTTTAAAAAACCCTTCTGGATACTGGCATTAACAAAGTAGGTCTACTGACAGCCCCACCGTCTTTTAAAGGAAGTCACTTGCAGAAAAATGGGGATAGTGTACTTTCTAGATGAATGTATCGGTCTTGCTGATTATATTATTTTTATACCCGTGTGTTAAAATTTTTGAGTAAATTCTGATCAAGAATTCTTCCGTAGAAATACATTAAAATTGACCAAAATTTTTTTTTTGAACATTTGGTTGAGTTATTAAAATTTAAAAACTAAGTGCTAATCAGAGCTGTCCAATAGCTGTTTTTCATTATTTTTTTATTAGCTTATTGCAAAGCCACATGAAAATAAATGCCAAAAATATTTTTGTTTCAATTTTTGGCCTCCGGAAACCCCAAAAATCAATTTTAAGTTTGAATTTTGTGGGCCCCGTGACTCACGGCCCTTAATTTTCTATTGGTGGAATTTCTGCTTTGTTGTCAGCTTTTTTTTATTCGATACGCCTGTCATCAAATATCGATATGCGCAACATCTACAAAGTTGGCGTTTCCTCTCAATTGTCATATTGTCAATGTAAACCCTTTATAACCCGTAACCTCTAATATTTATTAATAATTTCTAATTTGTAACAGTGTGTTTCTTTTCAAATATTCTAATTTATTACTATGTTATTATTATCGCCCAAAATTTCCTTAATATAAACCGTTTTTACGAGTAAATTTCCGTTATTTTATTCAAAATGAAAAAAGTGTATTGTTATTATTTGCGAAACGGTTTTCGATATGGTCGATATCGATAGTTCCTAAACAGATTTTGGGGTCCCTGTTGAATTTAATTGGTTAGGGGAGTGGGGGTATTTAAATTACAGTGATAATTAAATCTTAAATAGAAAAGTAAGGGTTTGTATTTTCCAGTGTTATTTTTGCAGCTTTTGTAATTGTGTTTCTACTTTTAATTTTTACACACAACATTCTCAATATCAAAATTTTTTGAAAATACCCTATTACTTTTAAAAAGTAATTCTTTTACAATTACCAATTACTTATTTAAGTAAAAAGGAAATTACGATTACCAATTACCAGCATGTTTGTTAAAAGTAATTCAATTATCAATTAAAACTAAATGTAATTAAATTTTTTTGTAGTTAATTCATTTAAATTACCACATATACACTAAAAAATCAAATATTTATACTAATATGCAACATACGCGCATGTCACATTATTCAAACTTCTCGGCAAGTTTAACATTAAATAACTCTAAAATAAAAATTTCTTTTTTCCCCACCCCATATCAACAGATTTTAGCACAAAAAAAATATAAAAACTGTGGCGATAAGCATTAATCGAAAATACTAAATCAATTTTGGAGGCGGCGTTCGCCGGGTTCAAAGCGACCCGCCGTGTTTTAAGATGCTCTTTTTTGGATGGCCAAAATTTTGAAAGTTTTACCATAAAGAAAAGGGTTTTTAAATTTTCCTAGTAATTCAATTATTTATTAGGTAATTCAATTAGTTTTAAAGTAATTCAATTACCTTATAAGTAATCTAAATACTTTTCTAAGTAATTGAATTACTTGGGGTTCTTAAAAACAATTACCAAGTAATTGAATTAAAGTAATCAAATTACTCAAAAGTAATTGAATACGATTCTTTAATGATTTTAATTTAATTACCGACAGCCCCCGGTGCTAATTAAAACTTTGGAAGTTTAGTTACTTTTTTATCTATTTTAATAATTTATATTTAACAATGTAATAGTTTTATCAAAGCAATTTATAAATCTACATTTTGGTTTTATACTCCTTTATACTATTATACGAGTAATAAAATTTATTTTATTTTGCTTTCAGGTAAGTGACATCTTTATCCATCCCGTCTACATGATTTTAAAATTGGATGTAAGTAACCATTTATTCATGGCGGATTTTCTATTAGCCTTGCAGTATGCAAGAAGAATAAACTTAAAATTTATTAACCATTCGTATAGCGCAACATTAAATAAAAGACCATAATAGGATTGTAGAATACTATTAGCCCGTTTAAAACGGTTTTTTTTCCAAGACATTTTATGGAAAGCAGGAATTATAGTGGCTTGCCAAATTATTTGCGCTCTTTAACTTCTATAGAAAACTGTATGAAGGAAAATTTAAGATTAAAAGGGTGTTGAAGATATTGGGAATTAAGTATTAAAGAAGTTTTCTAAATACGGGTTCAAGTACCAAAATAAAAATTCTTAAATATTCTATTATAATTACCCAGGCCCACAAAAAAAATGGTGTGTGCTGGGTGTCGTACTAAAATTTTCTGGCGTGTTTTTTTTTCGCTAAACATGAATCTGAAGTCAAAATAGGGAGTCAAAAAGCAAAAAATCGAGAAAAGACGTAGTTTTGGATATCAACGATATTTTTTAATTCACAACCTCAATATCTCAAAAACTATAAAAGATACACGAAACTTTATAAAACATATACTATGTATATTTATAAGATCTTCAATTTAAGTTATATAACCTTTGTGTTTAAATGCAATATTTTTCGAGTTATAATCAAAACACCGAGTTTTTAGGATTTTTTTAAGGTAACATTTTAAAAATTATTTTTCTATTTTTGGATTTTTTCTGCAAATTTTGAGTGATTTGGAATTCAGATGCATAAAATAAATGATGTAAAAAAAAAAACCCACAATTTTTTTTTTCTATTTTGGACTGAATTTAGCAAATAACGTTTAAAAATCACAAAAATAAAACATCTGTAAAGATAAAATGCTAGCTTAAAGGCAAAACCTAAATATTAGTGTTTTAGTTTTTTATGTGACTTAAGCTGCAAAAAATATGTATATTGAGTCTTTATTAAGCTTTCCAAAGCTTTAAAACTAGTTGTGTGTGTTTTAAGTTTATTGAAAATTATGTAAAATTTTGCCCAAAAGTAGTTTAATTAGACATAATAATAACAAGATTGTTAGGATATTAAAAATTACTGACTAAAAGTATTAAAGACTTAAAAATAAAGTGAAGTTAACGGCAGCCCGAGAAAAAAAACTTTTTAATAAAATTTTAATTTCAATAATTTTATTTTGGGTTTTTCGCCTAACTTCTCTTGTGCGTATTTATTATCGGGCACTACGAGTTTCCTTATCAACTACTATATAGTCCAGTAACTAAAGACCTGAAAGTATCCAAAGCTGTAAATAAATCTGCACAGTTTTCATTTGTGGCGCAATTCTAAGGACTTCGCAAATGCTTTCGAGCGAAAAAAAGTTTATCACGATTCCGACTTGGGAACCCACTGAAAATGGTCCCCCAAAGTCCCAAAAATGAGTTTCTCGCGAATATCTGCCAAAATATGGGAATTATAGAATTTTTGTTCAGACAAAAAATGAAGATCACCTCAAAATCTACAAAAATTGTCCCTACCAATTTTTTCGCAACAACAATATTTTTCGCAAAAACGGCCCTCGAAAAATCCTTAACATTCCACACTGGATAGCTAGCTCATCTATCCAGTGTGGAATGCGTTTAGGTTAAAAAATGCAGATGGGCAAAACAATTTTTTATCAAAACAAGAAAATTGGTGAAGGAAACTTGCTTGCTAAGGTCTCATTATAAAAAAAAATGTTACTAACAAACCATTTTTTCAAAAAATATCAATAAATTAATAAGATACTCCAAAAATATTGTAAAAAAAACTTTTGACCCCTTTCTTTAATATTCTAGGAAAATCAGAATGGACCCAAACTCATATGCAATGATAGGTACGGATTTTCTCATTCCGATGAACTTTGAGTGATTAAAAAAGGTACATTATTGCCCGAGTAATGGAACAATTCGTCCGCCCACTTATAAGTGAATCCATGAAGATAGTGGTATTCTAGACGTAGAACGGCAGCTGAAATGAGGGGACGTTTGGGTCCTGTATTCTCGAAAACTATCGAATCTAAAAATTATAAGGATCATTTTTCTAGACTACAAGGCTATCTTCATTTTTTGTCTAAACAAAATTCTCCAAATCGCATATATTGGCAGATATTAGCGGGAAACCCATTTTTCGGACCTTGAGGAGCCATTTTCAGCCCTCTCCCACCTGTTAATGTTGATAAACTTTTTTTCGCTCGAAAGCATCACCAAAGACCGCCACAAGGGAAAACTGTATAGATTTATTTACAGCTTTGTGTAAAATACTGCGAGTTACTTCAGGATTTTTTTCGAAAAATTAAAAATCTAGACACCGTTTACTGACATTGACCAGGACAAAACATATTCTTAAATATTATGAATTCTTTCAAAATCACAGCACACTATACTTTAATATCGCCCAAGCTGTATGTTATGGCCTACTAAAGCTTACTTAACCAAATGCTATTTTTAAACCATTTAAAAATCTAATGTCTCATTGTGACACCTGATTAAAAAAATAATTTTAAGGCGAATATGATAAGGTAGAAAAGCAAAAAGGTTGATGGTAATTAGAAAAAAAAACTTTTGCTTAAACCGGAAGTCGAAAAAATTAATTATAAAGTCCTGAAAAAGCAACTATCCATGGCAGTGGTTCCAAAACTTTTTCTATGGCACCCCCTTTTTGAAATTAAGAAATATTTACGCCCCATTTCCCCGACTATACAAAAACATTTCTTTTACTAAAAAACGAGGCATTTATTTACAAACATAACATTTGAACATTAATCTAATCTAATGCAAAGTATGGTGCTGCATTTCCTTAACAAGATCGGAAGTTCTTGGTTTTATCTTTAAAAGTGCGCAAGGTAGGTTACTAGCAACATCAAGCCGGCTCCGTTTTTTTGCTTTAATTTCCATTAAAATAAAAAATCTTTTTTCACATAAGTAGGTTGTTGAGAATGGTATGTAAAATTTCTAAGCCATTTCCGCGATTAAAGAATAGATGGAAAAATATTTTATCCAAAATGTAGTAATCCCCAAAATTCTTAAAAGTCTCTTTCGCAACTGAATTGTGTGTTAAGTAGATTGTTCTTACATCTCTTCGGGAAGGATGTTTATATCTAAAATTAAAAGAATTTTAAGCAAATTTATTTTTATTTTTGTCATATAAATTAGAAAAATATTGTTGGAATTCATCAAAGAGACTTTCTGGAGGAGCTCTCGCCCTTTATGTTGCTTGCCCCGGGGGGGGCCCCCCCAATTTTGGGAACCACTGTGCTAGAGGAACCCTCGGAATTTTACAAATAGATCAATATATTTGTAAATAAGAAAGTTATCAGCTCCTACTTATCCGCTAGGTCACCCAGTATAATAAAATTCTTAATAAAATTTATAAGAATGACACTAACAATTCTCTAATTTTTTAAAAAAGGCTAGTTTCAATTAAAAATAAAAAACAGAAAAGAAACGGTTATAAATAAAAACTAAGCAATCTACAAATATGCTGAAACCATAGTACCTTCTACAAGTTGATTCATAGAAAAATGGAATTTGATTTTTCGATCCCATTACAATAACAGAGATAACAAAACAATATTCTGAGCTAGAACAAACTAACGGTTTTTAAAACAAGAAATAGCCTTTATGCCCCGGGGATATATAGAATTTCTCTAAAAAAATTAATTAAACTTAACGTTTTATAAAGTAAAAATAGGTTTTAAAATTAAATGAAGGGTTAAAATTTTTTTCCTTTTTTTCGTCGCCTCGCTTCAATTCATTACAGACTGCTCAACTCTTTACCAACTTCTGCAGCCGTGTTAGGGCATGCCAATAACTAAAACTTTTTTCCTGAAGTTTAGATGTTTTGATAATTCGATTTCGCGGCCAACGGAGGGGAAACCGAACCGACGCAAGGCGAGCTGGGTCTAATTGACACCCTGATTGATTCCCTTGCCCTCGAGCGAGTCCTTTATCTGACCAGACTTGCCCCTACATGTACAAAAAGATTACTTTAACCTTCACTTCGGTTATCCATCAATTTGGACATTTTTTCCAATTTTTGTCGTTAAACAGATTAGACGATTAGTTACCGGTATTAGGGTAACACAATCAAGATGAAATTGGTCTCCTAATACTTTTTGCACGACCGTGTGTAAAATACCATTTAAGCTCCCATTTGAGGACGTAAAATTGCATTTTGGGGGAATACAGCAAAAAAGTATTAGAATAAAACTAAATAAGGCCTTGATTTTTGGTAAAACAACAATTTATTTTATAACGTTATGTTAAAAGTACACTAATTACAATTTTAACATTAAAAACTGGTAAATTTCCTTCTGCCGATCCTTTTTTTAATTCATTAAATCAATGCCGGAAAAGTCTGTGATGCTAAAACTTATAATTTTTTGGCTATTTGAATTTTATTTTTTCATCGAATTTTCAATATAACCCTCGACCACGTCGAGGAGCGCCTACCTCCACGTCGCTTTACAGTCAATAAATCGCTCCCTGCGTCAGCTATCTCATGAAATCACCGAATTCCTTTTCATAAATTAGTCTTAACTTTTGGGCAGCAACTGTGGGCAGCCTTTTTGCAGCTCCTTCTATTTCTGGATTATTTAGGCTCATAATTTAAATTTGAAAACATCTTTTTTGACATCTTTGTTAACACCACATGTAATTATTTCTTTGGTAACTTAAAGTTGTTTAATCAATTTGACTTAGGGTTGGAAGTAACATCAGCTTGCTTAGCTATAACAGGAGCAATTAAAACAACCCCAACAGCAGCCATGGGTATCTCTTAGACCTCCCATTACTTAACTTCATAGTAATGGGAGAGGCAATAATGAGCTACTTTCGGCTCAACAAAAACCAACCGGTGTCTACGTCAGTTTTGGGGTACAACAACATAAAAATTCCCGATTGGCGGCAACATTCTGGATGAGAGAACATACCAGATGATTCCCAAAACTCATTCAACAAAAACTTCAATAAAAATTCAGATCGAAGTAAGTGGCAGCAACCCCCATCTCCCCAGCACCCGGGTTTGGGGACATCAACTGATATACGGATGGTTCCATAACTGAGCAGGGGAAATGGGCGGGCGTGTACAGTGAAAAGGGGAATTCACAATTCTCCATTCCACTAAAACACACAGTTCTGTATTTTAAACTAACATATATGCTTTACTGCACTGTGCAAAAAAAAAATAACAGGAGGGTTTTTTAAAAACAAGCGGATCTGCATAATAACAAACAGCCAGGCGTCACTAAGGGGCCCTTTTAAACCCCAAGGTTACTTCCAACCTGAAAGGGAAAAGCCCAAAAGGACTGACGGTCCTGGAGAACGCAACAGGTTCCCCTCTTGTGGGCACCAGGACATTTGGGAATAGAAAGGGAACGAAAAAGCGGATAAGCTAACTGGACAGGGATCATCCCCACCATACTTTGGACCGGAAAACCCCCTTTGGGTAAAAACCACAGCCCTGGGCAAACCAAAATAAACTCGAGGAATACTGGAGGAGCCTCAGTAGAATAAGACATGGAAAAAAATTTATAAAGGGTCCATCCAAAGAAACGAAGAACTACTTAGACAAAAATAGAAAAAGACTTTGCATAACATTAGGGCTGCTAACAGGGCACGATAACCTGAGAGGGAAAACCTGCCCAAAATAGGCTCATTTAATGGGGATCCCCAAGTTGCAGAATATGCGACGAGGAAAGAAACTACGAATGTGAAGCCGTAAATCACAAAAGACAGGCTTTATTTGGGCAACCGAAAATGAGCCCACAGGAATATAACAACCAACCGGGATTATACAGACTTGTAGAAGGAACAAGACTAATCGGAGGATTGGTATGAAAGATAATGGAAGATTAGGCACGGAAGACGGCTCCCAGGGAAGAAGAAGAAGAAGTAGAACATCAGCAAAAAAATTCGATATACCAGTGTTAACAAAAATAAAGAAATACTACAGAAAATGCTTAGTCATTAATTTCAGTCGTACAAAAAATATTGTTTGCACCTTTGGCGTAAAGCACTTTAAAAGTGCTATTTTACGCCCTTGGTACAAAAGTGCAGTTTTCAAAAATTGTCCTTTATTTGTATGCTAAAACCTACTCATATACCAAATTTCAAGTTTCTACTCCCTCGAGGAGTCTCGAATTAGTCAGTCAGTCAGTAATAGAATAGGCGATTTTCAAAATCGAATGTCTCAGAGATCACTTGACAAAACGTTCTTAATTTTTTTACAAGTAATTAGAATACCCAATAAATTTACATATCAAATTTCATACCTTTATGTGGAAGTTTAACAGGGTGAAAAATAGGCTGAAACATTTCCTGTAAAATACACCCATTTGGTCGGTAGGCCAGAACTTGACCTAGAGTTCCAATACTTTTGCCCTAGAAAATCAAGCAGTAATATTTCTCCCTTTCCAGTCCACAATAAAGCAACACCAAATAAAAACGTACTGTTCAGTATCCCTTTACTCCCCTTTCCCTCGAGATGCCCCAAATTCTCTCTGTCCCTACATTTTTATCTTGATATTGTTAAAAAAGGCAAGCCAAAAATCTTACTTAAAACAGTTGTCTTAAGGAAAGTGGGGAGAAAGTTTATCAAGATAAGGCTTAAAGATTACGTTTTGAGAAAGGGAAGGCATCTGTGGTAGCAGGTGCCACAGTCTGGCACTCTAAGGTTGAAGACGGGAAATTTTCCCAGTGTGTGTATCTAAAAATTGGGAAGCTATTGCCTGCGGAGAGCTCCATCCCCTTTTGAACCCCTTTAATAAATATCTATTTTTAAATTTTTTTAAACTACAAACAAACGATGCTTATAAACCCAAAGTAAACTCAATTTTTCGTAGTATCAATGATAGGCAGAAACAATTATAAATCCATTTCAGAGCAGTAATTATTGCAAATAATGTAATTGCTACTAGTGATATTAATGCTCAATCATCGTTTGTAGTTTTTGAGTACATGTCGCACTTCTTTATGCTTCCATTATTTTTCGTAATATGCGATATTTTGTGTACTCGCATCAAGTAAAAATTGTTTTTTTGTTACTACAAAAAACTACAAACGATTGAGCATTAATCTCACTAGTAGCCTAACATTATAATTTTTTCTGCCTCATCATTGATACTACAAAAAAATTGAGTTTACTACATTCATTAGCATCGTTTGTAGTTTAAAATAAATTTTAAAAAAATAGATATTTATTAAAGCGGGTTCCAGCGTGATGGAGCTCCCGCAGAGGTCTTTCCTTCTTTAAAAATCCAAATTAATAGGTCGCGAATTATTGAACTATTATTTACTTATAGATACCCAAGATACGTTAGTAATTAGGCGTAAATCCTAAAAGACTGACCATGGCTTTTTACCATTCATTTACAGAACCAAAAAATTATCTCTACTCGTTTCTTAGAATATTGACATTTAGTTTGAAAAAATACTCTGTATAGGGCTTTACTGCAACATAGCGAAAATATACGTGTCCCTACGTCGGTTTGCCTTTTAAAGATGTATTTTAGCAGAGCTGACACTCGCCATATTATAATCCAGCAGGCTTTCCATCAGTCACAGCCAGAACACACGGTTTCATTTAATCAGATTATATCATTCTTTATATCGCGCCGCACCGCACGTACACTACACAATTTTCACACGGGGTCGCAGCTCATAATTCACCATATTTTTGTCTGCTTCGTATTTGAATTGAAACAAGTATTATTAGATAGGTTGAGCATACTTTTTGCTTTTTTAATTTTCTTTTTTGAAGCAAGTATTGTATTCTTGGAAAATTTGTTCTTTAAGGTTTCTTTAGATCTTCCTGTTTTAAGAGTTCTAGAGAAGAGTTCTTTTTTGAAGAAAGTATTCCACTCTTGGAAGAATTTTTCTTTAAGGTTTCTTCGTATCTTTATGTTTTAAAAGGTCTAGATTACATAAAACATAGTTTTTCATTTTTCTCTACTTATCGATTAGCCCGTCTGTTTTCTTCAAAGTCGTCAAATTGGCCATGTTTGTGTCAATTCATCCTAATCATTTCTAACAAATGCGGAAAGTGATACTTTTCCGCACGCTTCTGCCTTTACACTAACGACGCGCAGCGGAGTTCAGAGCCCAAACCCAAACAGAAAAATTACTTTCCGCAAGTGTTTGGAACAATATTTTTTTTTACAAGCGGGGGAAAAACCAACATAATTTTAAAGATTTATGATTAAAATATAATTTATTAACGAAGAAATTTATACACTAATTATTATTATTAACATTTATAGTAAAAGTGCAATTGGTCGCGTTTTGTTAAAAAATGTTGACGGCGGCGGAGTTCTTGATGAGCCAATCTTTTGCAACTATGGAAGTACTTTCTTGAACCGAGAGGTTTAGTACATTGGAAGATGGCATTGACGGTTGTTTCTGAATAGTGGAAGGTGTTTCGGTAAAATTGAGTATTTTGTTTGAAATATCCTTTCTAAAATTTGTTGAATTCTCGAGATACCCTTCAGCGACTGATGTAGACTTCCAGACTCTAAGACGTTTAATGTTGGATATTTGTTCTCCGGAGTTTGCGAGAAATGTTGCAGAGGACCAGCGAAAGCTATGCCCAGTATACAATTCCGGTTAGGAAGTTTGAGATAGGGCGCTATTTCCGATGACATTTTTCCGAAGGTATTAATGTCGATACATTGTACTGTACCCCTTATAGTTCACAAATCGCTAATGTGGTGTTGTCTTGCATATTTTTTATATAGATTTAAAAAATTTTCCAACGGCACCCTCCCAAAAAAGCAACTTCTAGAGCTGTGATTTTTGAGTTTGCCCAAAGTGTTATTAATATAAATATCCTCGTTTTCCCAATATGGCCCAGACATATTTTTATTAACTCCTCTCTACGACAAGCGCCCCTAAAATAAAAATCGTAGCCACTTTTATATGAAAAAAGTATCAGCTGGCGCTTTATCCATGAATTTTGATATTACTTCTTTTAAAAAGACTTTAGCCTATTTGGGTTTAAAACCCAACTTTTGTTTTTAAGGTAAGCTGTCACTTTACTTGCTTAAATCATTTCTTTCGAAACTTAATGATACTTTTTTAGCATAGAATAGACCATAATGTATTGGGTTTACATGTTTTTGATTAATAAGAAATAGGCCAAATATCTCTTCTTTAAATACTTCACCCCTTACTTTGACACAGCTCTCAAACATAAAAAAATTCTTTTCATACTGTAAGGAGATTTCATGAGCAGGAGATCTATACTTGCTATTTCTGCTGCTTCGATAATCGATGCTGATAAATTTCGTCAGAATCCATTGAAAATTTTTTCCCAATTTGGTTGAAAAATGCATGAAAAAGATAAATAATTTTGATAGATGCATAAACAATTGTTGGTTGCTATGGATTCTTTGATAATTTATATGGAGTTATTAAAATGGTCTTACATTTGGTAAATTGGATTATTTTATCTTTTTTAAAAAAAATGTTATTAAAAGACTGCAGAATTACAGAAAAATTCAGTTTCTTCAAATGTATAGTCGGATATTTTAAAATGTAAATTCTTTTCCCCTTGAAAGAAAAAAAACATAAAAAGTAGCAAAAGTTTTAATTTTTATTGTCGGCTTTTTATATGGTCTATTATTACAGACACGTGCGGGAAGCGGCACATTAAAGCAAAGGCGATCGCTGGCAAATTAAGCTACTTTTTATTTTTTTCCTTTCAAAGAGAACCGAATTTTCATTTTATATTGATTCAACTATAAGTATCATAAAAAAATTATGCATTATTTTATAATTAGATACTAATTTATATTCCAAAAACCAAAAGATGCTATTTTCCGCACGCAGATTAGTGCGGAAAAGTATAGTTTTCCACACGCTTGTAGAAAAATAAAATTAATAATTTCATTCAAAACCACACGATACAAGTAGATAAATATTAAAATTCCAGAACAGCCTTTTGGTTTAAGAAATATGTTAATTAACATTTTTAATTAGAAATTTAGCAATTTAAATTTTATTAAACCGCTGACTTCCTACCCAGACAACTAAAAACTTTCTTGCAATGTCTAAAATTCAACAAGTTTCTTAAATTAATTTGACTCATCCTAAAAGAAATTTGAAGTTGTTTCGGCTGATACTAAAACAAATTATTAAAATTGCTGTGTTTAAGGAAATGGGAAAAACGCCGAAAAAATTTTCTTAATTCTGTTGTTGAAGTTTAAATTTAAAGTAAGAAATAAAAGAGTTAAAATGACAAGATAGTAAATTAAATTTTTGCTCCAATTATAAAAGATTTATTTATTCGGTAACGAGATCGTTTTAAGATATGGTTTGTGAGTGCCATAAAATATCAATACCAAAAAATTTTAAATTTTGTGAGTAATGGCCGTAGGTTAAGGTTAAGATATTCTTTAGAACATCAAAAATTAAGAAAAAAGTGATAAATGAAGATAATAACCAAATTAAATTAAATTTCCTATTTACATTAGTGAAAAAATAATTGCTTGTTAATGTTGAAATTATTTTTTCTCAAGAATTACAATGGACATAGTTGTACAGGGTCTTTGATTATGTTTACGTGGCTTCTGGAGCCTTTACTTTTAAGAGAGAAAAAAATTTTAGGTTTTTTTCCATATTATCTTTTGAGGTTATCAGTAAAAAAATATCGCAATAAAAAAATGTAAACATATAGGCAACTTCCACTTTTTTATATGGAACACCTGATTTTACAATAAAAAATTTTTTTCTGATTTCATGTATATATATATATATATATATATATATATATATATATATATATATATATATATATATATATATATATATATATATATATAAAATATATATATATATATATATATATATATATATATATATATATACATTAATGATATTTGGATGAACCATTTTGAATCTTTTAAAAAGCTTAAAATATAAAAAAAATTGAAAACATGATATTAGTATCAAGAAAGCTACGAAACATGTTTTTTAATTTGACGTATTGATTTGTAAAAGTTAAAATTTATCATTTTAACTTTTAAAAAATAGTTTGTATTGCTTTTGTCGATGGGCTATTCAAGAAAAAAAATTTTTCTATTATCGTCTTTTTATGGTAACAAAAATTTGTGACGACAGTGGAAGGGAATACCCACTTAATATACCCTTTTAACACGGGTACCATCTCCCCGGGAATACTATTAAATACATTGAAAAAAAAAAAATTTTTAAAAATGAAGAAAGGAATGCGGCACGAATGAAAAAATTTTTTTTTGGATATCACCCTTTTTTTTTTTAGGAAAAATTAAATATACTTTTCTACTGGACTGGCACTAACTACTTTAAAAAATTTTTTGGAAAATCCAAAAAAATACCCAAAATGCGGATGCGGCATCTGAACTTATTAAAACAGATAATAAAATTTTTTTAAAACTAAAATTTTAAAATTTTATATTCTTATAAATTTATGTCCGTTCATAATCTTCCTGAACAAAACATGGGACGGCCTAAGTATGCACGGGGAAAAGCTAGGTTTATCCCAGCAGAATCCAAAGTTTTTAATTAAAATTCTATTTACCGACAAGTCTTCCTTCACTTTAGGGAATGTTTAATCACAAAAATAAACATTATTGGTCGAGAAAAAAAAATCTCACCAAATTCAGCAACATAACAATTTTATTGTTTCCATGGCTTTCTTGATACTAATATAAAACTTTGTAATTTATTAATAATTTAACCTAAAATATCTCAAAAATGGTTCATTCAAATATATCAATGTATATATATATATATATATATATATATATATATATATATATATATATATATATATATATATATATATATATATATATATATATATATATATATATATATATATATATATATATATATATATATATATATATATATATATATTTGAAATCATAAAAAAGATCTTTCCTTATAGCGCATAATACACAGGGTGTTTCATTTAAAAAATTAAGTTCCCCTATATTTTCCATTTTTTGCGATATTTTTACTGATAATTTCAAGATAATATGAAAAATATCCTACAATTTTTATATAAAACATTTTTTTCTGTCATCAAAAATAAAGGCCCCAGAAGCCATGTAAATATAATCAAAGACCCTGTACCTTTATGGATTTTTATAGATTAAATTTGAATGGGCTAATGAATTGGATTAGCCTTGGTACGATAATTCGTCAAGTAGATAATAATTCCTATCTAGTTTTGAAGCATATAAAATAAGATCTAAAATTTTGTAATGTTTAACTTATACACAATTCTTTGGCGTAATATCCATGGGTACTGTATTTGCCTCAAAACCTGTTACATTTTTATCGAATTTCTAATATTTTTACTTGTAACAGGTATTGTATTTCTGATAAGCATTTTATTTTTATGGGTGTTATCTTCTTGACTCTTCAGTAGCGTAGTGGCAGAGTCTCTGCCTGTCACGCAGGCGACTCGGGTGTGATTCTCGGCTGGGGAGACATATTTAGTTAGTTGTTATTTAAAAAAACGTCCTAAAAGGTGCAGTAAAATACAATATCTGCATGTTTCAGTGCTTGGACAACGTTGACGAAACTGGAAAAAATTGGTTAAACACAGAGCTGTCGGTAACTAAATTAAAATAATTGAAAAAAACGTATTCAATTACTTATGAGTAATTGAATTACTTTAATTTAATTACTTTCTGGAAAAGGTAATTGTGTTTGGATTATCAATATAGGATAATGTAATCGTAATTGGTAATTAATTTTCACGAATACCAAGTAATTCATTTATGTAGAAAGTAATTCAATTACTTATTAAGTAATTGAATTGCTTAGAAATTATTTTAATTACCTAATAAATAATTGAATTACTACGAAAAATTCAATAACCTTTCTTATGGAAAAACTGCCGGAATTTTGGCCGGCCAGAAAGAGCATCTTAAAACACGGCGGGCCGCTTTTTATCCGGCGAACGCCGCCTCCGCGCCGATTTAGTATTTTTGATTGATGCTTACCGCCACGGTTTTTATACTTTTTTTGTGAAAAAATCTGTTGATGTTTGGGGTAGAATAAAAAGAAATTTTTATTTTAGTCATTTAATCTTGAACTTGCCCAGAAAGCAGTTTGAATAATGTGCCGTGCGCATATGATGCATATTAGTATATGCATATTAGTATAAATATTTTATTTGTTGAGTGTATCATGTTTATTATTTATGGTAATGTATATAAAGTAATTGCTAAAATATTTAATTACTTTTTGTTTAAGTTAATAATTAAATTACTTTTAACTAGTGATAGAACGGACGTCCGGTTCAAGTTTCCGAATCCCAGTCCGGCCCCTTCACCGACCGGTCCGGCCCATTTTCTGAAAAAATCCGGCCGTCCGCAAATTTTTTAATGTTATTAATAAAAATATAATTTAATAAGTCATTGAAGAGGTAGGGGCTTATTAAAAATAATTTTCAAACTGGTCTGCTATTTTTGTTCGTGGTCTACACTTACATTACCCCATTAAGGAAAAGGGAGTAACAATTTTTTCAAAACTTCCAAACTGACGGCACTTCTTGATGTTTCATAAGTTTGGTTCTTCATCATTTACTATCACAGTCATGTACTGCTGTTAATTTTTTAAAATTTTTAATTTCTTTCAGTGCTATTAGTGGAATCTCCTTGAACTTTGTTATTTGTTTAAAACACACTGCTTCACGAGCAACATATTTTCTGGTTTAAAAAATGCTAATTAATACCTAGGGTCCAATACAGTAACAATGACAAAAAAATTGGTATTCTGGTAAATTAGTTGAAATCTTTGTCAATGTTTTTTAGTAGGGCATCCCTAGTTGTTCCCATGTATGAGGTTGAGTCAGCAGAAAGAAACCCCTTTAAACTAGTATAATAGGAATAACATCTGGAATTACTGATTCTTAGAGCTAACTGTTTTTGTCACTTCTTCAAAGGGTCTCAAAAGTCTTACAGCGGAGTTTAGTAATTCCCACTTTGGGAGCTGGTTAAACTGTTAAAGCCAAGGTTTTCTTGTTTAACACAATAAATGATGATGGCTCTTTTCAACTTTTGCAATCTTTTCAGCATATAGAATGTAGAGTTTCATCTAGTTGGTACATCTTGCATAACTTTTGACTAAAAACCATGCTCCTCTTGAATTTTTTAACTTGTAAGCTAGAAGAATGTCAAAGTGGGTAGTAGCTATTCGTTTTGCAACTGCAATCAAATCTGATACCTACAGCTCGTTGACTTTTAATGCTATCCATGACTACTAATTGCAAAGTATTATGAAGCACTTTCACTACCTATATTGGCATCTTTACAGCCCTTAATCATATTGGCACCACTGTCTCGTAGCATTAAATGAATATTTTCTATCTTTATGTCCCAAGTGTTTACTAACCTTAAAATTTTGTCAGCAATCGCTACTCCTTTGTGACTACCTGGAAATGAACCCAAATTCAATATAACATTTTCCTTTTTAATCGTCACCGATCCAGTATCCCGTTAAGCTGATAAAACTAACATTAGTATTTGTCGGTTCAAATATCAGATGTCAGAGATAGCCATAAATCTTTTTCTTTTGTTTGGAGATTTTTTTTAATTTTCTCACATATTTTTTTATATATGTCAGGTATAATATTGCCACAAAAAAAATTGCGAGATGTCATTTTAAAAATCTTGAAGGCTATATAATAAATTATTCTACAAAATTGTTTATGATTTTAAATATTTATAAAATTCATTATAAATTAACGAATTTTTTGGTGATTCTTATAATTTTTTAAGAATTTTTATGTGGTTTTAAATAAGGGTTGCCATAATATGACATGATATCACTCTAGCTGAATACTTTGCCTGACAATTGTCTTTGTAAGAAAACTCTTGTTTACAATATTTCCTTGGTACTATTATTTTTTTATTGACATTTAAATGTTAGTAGCACCGATTAATATTTTTTTTTTTATTTTTTGAGGAAAAAAGACATAGAGTTCGGCGCCGGACTTCCGGCATCCGGTTCGCTGGGCGGCCGGAAGTCCGAAGTTCGGTAGTCCGTTGAAACATAAGTCCGTTCCATCACTACTTTTAACAGACATGCTAGTAATTGGTTATCGTAGTTTACTACTACTTGGAAGAGTAATTGGTAATTGTAATTGAATTACTTTTTAAAAGTTTGTAATTGCGACAGCTTTGGTTAAACATCAGAAAACCTGGCATTTACGGTACCCTAGTATTTAGGCATAGAGCCTCCTTGGCCTTTCATAAAGATTAAAAAAATAATATAGAATATATTAGATGTAAGTAATATTTTTGGGTAAGGTTAGTTTTTGGCATATATGTAAAATTTTACAAGTGCTATTTTGAAAAACTGGTATTTCTGTATATGTGTTATGCACAATCATTTAGAGTTTTTCCCTTAAAAATTAAAAGGTGTACTCGATATGCCCCGTGAAAGACGTAGCATTTAAAAAAGTTATCAAAATCATAACAAAACCGTATTTTTAAGCGCCTTGAGGGGTGGGATACTGTAAGTTAAACAATGAATGAGGCGAAAAAATTTTTTACAAACTAAAGCACCAGCGTAGTTATTTATCTTAAGTACAGAAAATAGGAAATATATATATATATATATATATATATATATATATATATATATATATATATATATATATATATATATATATATATATATATATATATATATATATATATATATATATATATTTATATATATATATATATATATATATATATATATATATATATATATATATATATATATATATATATATATATATATATATATATATATATATATATATATATATATATATATATATATATATATATATATATATATATATATATATATATATATATATATATATATATATAATTTTTATTTTGTAAAATGTTTACCCATTTTAAGTTATCACAACAAAAACTCGAAATTTGTTCCTCCATCTTATAAGCAAATTTGTGCTGGACTAATTTAATTTTGGCTGCTAACAGTTATGTTTATGTAATTTTGCGACCCTTCAGTTATGTCTATTTTAATGCGGTAACCCTCATTAAAAAAAAATATTTTATTATTATATAATTTTTTAAATATTTTCTAAAGTAGTAATTTTTGACCTGCAATTTTAAGTGAAAATTATCCTAAAAGTCCTTTTTTCTAAAGTCCAAACAGCATCCCTATATAAGACCCTATATATTTGATAATTTTTTGAATTTTACCGTCTTTGTTCACCCGCTTTTGCCCCTGGAATAATAGAATAAGACATTAATATACGAACTAAGGCTTACCACAGTAGACATAATAAGATAAAAAAGTAAATTTTCTGTAAAAGAAATCTTATAATGTTGTCCCTGCTCCGTCTGCTTTGCGGTACGAGAACTGACATTTAGACACAAACGAATTAAAATTCATTTATCTTCATGATCAACTGAAATTTTCTTGTTTGGTATAAATTCAATCTTAGATATTCAGTGGCGTAACATGTTAAAAAAAGTTACACAATTTTAAATTTAATCCGCTTAAATCATAACTTATTTACTTTGGGAGCGGTAGTTAATAAGCAGACGTCCATTAATTACGTGAGGCATTAAGGGGGGGGGGAGTGTTAGGCCAAATCTTACCTAACCTCACATTGGAGGTATCTTCTTTCCGCAAGAAACAGTCCAAAATTGCGAGAAGACTGGGTTAAAATAAATAAGATATGTGTCATGATTTTAAATTTTCATCAAAAAGATCGTACCATTTTATTTTTGGACCCATTTTCAAAATGCTGTAACTTTTTTAAAAATTATTTGAATATCTATAACGAAGTTTATAACCGCGTTTCTTCTACTTTAAGCTGTATTGCATTTAGTTTTAGTAACATGATTATTATCATGATGTACAATGTCCCATTTCAGTGGAAATTTTTTTGGTCGTTATAATAAAGACATCAATATATCTAGACGCGAGGGAAACCACCTAGGAATTATTCACCAAAGCCGGAGGCATTACGGGAAAATACGGGGTTTTGAAATACGGGGGTAAGAACTAAAAATAAATTAAAAATCATTCATTCAGTTTTAGTGTTTTAGTTAATTTAATTATAGATTCTAGCTGGTTAGTTCTAAGTACCTTTTATTTTAAATTTCGTTTTTTCTTTGATAATACCTTTTAATAAGTATCATATTTATACTAACTAGTATTGTAAAGCTTTCCTTTTTTATATTTTTCAATATAGCTTTTAATTTTTTTTTGTGTTTGTATTGACTAAATTATACCATAATACACTGTGTTTTATTTAAACTTTTGTTTGTTTTTTTTTTGTATAATTAAGATTATTGTGTCGTTACTTTCTTTAACAGTAAATGTTTTAAAAAATATATAGATACTAAGACATACGTCAGTTTAAAAATTTTTGGTGCAAATATCTCAAACAATAAATTAGTTGTAAAATTGCAATTAGATATAAATGTTATACAACGGGGGGCAATAAACCCACTGCAGTCAAGGGGTGACTAACGCCATAGATGCCCCACTCCCAACTTTAAAATTTCAAATGACGTCACCCTTTTTGTAATAAACTTAATCAAATGTCTCACTGACTAGTATCCATCAGCGCAAGAATTTTTTTTCGGTTTTGTTATAGAAGTGGGGCTTCATTGTTTTTTGGCCATAAAAAATCGAAAAATAAAGATATTTACATTTTTTTGATGTTCTTCTAGTCACCGGATTTATGGAAAAAAATGATTTCAAACTTCAAAAACAATGATTTCATAAAGATTTTTTCATTAGAAAAGTCAAAAAATCAAGTTTTTGACTTTTGACTAAAGATTTGAAGGTCGTGCATTATATTTTTCATAATATTTCCATTTTTTTCTTGTTGTGCATCAAAAATAGAATAATTTAAGAAATAAAATTCAAAAATATAAATTTTTGAATATTTCCTTTTTTTTTTAATCGCAAAATTCACATCTAGTATATATATACAGGGTGTCCCAGAATATGTGGGCAATCTCTCGGAATCTAATAGAAAACCTAAAAATATTATGACAAGTTCCCATAAACTTTTTCCTATGTCCCTCACCTACGGAGATACAGGTACATAACGGACGCCCCTGGAAATCGTTTTTGTTTAAATAACTTTTAAAATACTAGGTGTAATTTAATATTTTTTCAATATGATGGTTACTACATAAGTCTTCTTAAAATGAACCCATTAAATCATATTTGGCTTATTTAGTTTGCCAGGGACGGACTAGCTCTGACACAATAATAGCAGTTTTTTCAACACCCTGTATGATAAAGGTTCAACAATATTATTTTTGAATAGCTTTAACCTTAAACTAAAAAAGTACTCTTGTTTGACATCGATAAAATCAACTGTTTACGAGAAATAAAATATCATGGTTGGTAATTTTTTTTACATTATACAGGGTGTTTTCTAAATGTGCGTCAATATTTAGGGAAGCAATTTTTGAGTCCATTTTAAGAAAAAAACTTTATATAAACGTATGTCCTAAACGTCTTAACTTTTGAGATACAGGGTGGTAAATTTTTTAAAAATAAATCATTTATATTAAATATCTGTAATACCACTTTAGATATTTTACTGAAATTTGGCATACATGTACTATGTATTAAAAGCATTTTTTAGTGTAACACATTTTTTTTATTTGCCAAAATAGGCAGGTCAAATTCTGTACGAACGCCACTGGTGGAAATAAAAAAATGTGGTACACTAAAAAATGCTTCTTGATACATAGTACATTTATGCCAAATTTTATTAAAATATCTAAAGTGGTATTACAGATATTAATAATAAATGATTTATTTTTAAAATTTTACCACCCTGTATCTTAAAAATTAAGACGTTTAGGACATACGTTCATATGAAGTTTTCTTCTTAAAATGGACCCAAAAATTGATTTCCTACGTATTGACGTACAATTAGAAAACACCCTGTATAATGTAAAAAATACTATCCATGATATTTATTTTCTCGTAAACAGTTGATTTTATCGATGTCAAACAAGAGTACCTTTTTTTTAGTTTAAGGTTAAAGCTATTTAAAAATAATATTGTTGAGCCTTTATCATACTATATCTATTATTGTGTCAGAGGTAGTTCGTCCCGGGCAAACTAAATAAGCCAAATATGATTTATTGGGTTCATTTTAAGAAGACTTATTTAGTAACTATCATATTAAAAAAAATTAAATTACGCCCAGTATTTTAAAAGATATTTAAACAAAAACGATTTCCAGGGTGTCCGTATGCTACCTGTATCTCCGTAGGGAAGGGTCATAGGAAAAAAGTTTATGGGAACTTGTCATAATATTTTTACGTTTTCTATTAGATTCCAAAAGATTGCCCACATATTCTGGGACACCCTGTATAAATCAGTTTTAGTTAGTTTTTTTAAAATGTTCTACTCGTCATCGGATTTAAATTTCTTGATTTTTTTAAATATTGTAAAAATTTGTAATAATATTAAAATAGAGCTATCAAATTTTTTTAATTGTTCTTTTTTGATGTTTACAAGAAAAAAATTATAAGTACTGTGAAATATGATTGGGTGCCCCTCGAATTTGCAGTCACAAGTCAAAATTTTGAATTTTTGAGTTTTCAATTGCAAAAATTATTATAAATCGGTTGTTTTTCAATCATTTAACAATTTTTATAATAAATTCAATAAACAGTAGAATAAAATAAAAAACAGAATATCCGATATGTCATTTTTTAAATTTTTTATGACCAACAAATAGTGGAGCCCCACTTTAGTATAATTACCTTTTTGTCATTTAATTAATAGTGGTGATGAAAAAACAGTATTTAAATAAAACAAAGTACTTTTTATTAAAATGCTAATTTATTTCATAAAATGTTTAAAATCCGTTAAGTTTTATTTCAAAAAAAGTATAATGTATTTATATCCATAACACAAAACAAATAACATTGTAATTAAAAACAGTGTGTTTTACTCAAACTATGTTATTTCATACAATGTACTAAATAAAAAAAAATATTGTGCAGATGGATAGTACTTAAGGAAGCCTTTAATTTAATGTGTCACAAAAGGGGTAATGTCCCTTTAAATTTTAAAATGAGAGGGAGCTCAGTGATTCATCTTGGATTGAAGTATTGTGATTCTAGTTCCCCCTACCTGCATAGCATTTGTGTCAAAATGGAATTTTTTAACTATTTTACTTTTGATAAATTTGCATTAAAAGTTTTTAAATTAACACCCTGTGAAAATAGAGACAATTATGCGGAGGAAATGGGGGCAATACGGAGGAATTATGAGGAAATATATAGGAATTATGGGGAAATATATAGGAATTATGGGGAAATATATAGGAATTATGGGGAAATATATAGGAATTATGGGGAAATATATGGGAATTATGTAAAATTTTAGGCAATAGGGGAATTATGGGGCAATATAGGGTAATATTTGGTAAATAATTCCCCCTAAAGGCATTATTTGTTCAAAATCACGGAGGTGGTTTCCCCCTCGAGGCAAAGCAACGTCCCAAACATATGGCATGGTACCATTACCTATAGTTTTCGTATAATATAAAACACTTAAAATACATTTGTAGGTGACACTTAAAATAATGATAAAATATCTAAAAATAATAACTGTAAAATATACCTAAAAATAATGCAGTAAAATCCATTAGTCAAAAAGTTTTTTTTTAGGAAACGAACTGTGAAAAAGGTCATTAATTTTGGGGATAATCTTTTAACCGAACCACTGCCAGGACCTTCAACTGAGCCACTGCCACTGCAGGGGTGTCTTTAAATATCCCACCATTTTTAACAACACCACAGTTTATAGAGTCTCAAGTATATGAAACACAGCAAATTGCAAAAGCCAGGATTCATGTGGAACGGGCCATCAGGAGGATAAAGTGCTATAATATTTTGCAGCAAGTTCCATCCTATTATATACCACAAATTTCAATTATTTTTCAACTGTGTGCAGCCCTCACAAACTTCCAATATCCCCTAATTAAAGAAGTTGAGGAGTATTATTGAAGGAAAATATAATTTCAAGTTTTTGATTTTTTTGTGCATTTTATTGAAAATAACTATACAAATTTTTTGTTGCGGCAATTGAATTTCTTTCTATTTTCCTTACTCGACATTCGCTATAAGAAATACCACTTAGAATTTTTGTTTAAAAATATATTGCCATGTTATTTATACCAGTATAGTATTAAAACTTTACATTATACTTTATATACCTAAGACTTGCTTTTGTAAAACTTTTATTAATAGTAGTTGTATATCTTATGGAACGGCCAAGCAGTTCATATCAGCTTGGACACAAAGAGAAAATCTTCGGTACTGGCATGGACTCCGGGTCTCTGGAGTATTTTCTGTTTTTCTATTTTATAGGAACTGTACAGGGTGTCTCACGTAAAATGACCATAAGACCTATGACAAAAAGTGTCATACAAAAGGTGATTGGTTTGATATATATTTTTATTTTATTCTTTTTTTTTTATACAGGGTGATCACTATTTTCTATGCCGTAAAGAACTTTTTTATTTTAAATAGGACACTTTGGAAGGCTCCAGTATCTAAACATGTGTCCTAAAGGGTGTCCTATTTAAAATAAAAAAGTTGGTTAAGGCATAGAAAATATTGATAACCCTGTATAAACAACAATATAATAAAATAAAAATATATATTAAACCAATTAACTTTTGTATGACACTTGTTCATAAGTCCTATGGTTTCTGAAATAAGGTATAGGGTCATCTTACATGAGCCACTCTGCGTACATCCAAGCAAAATTTTTTTATATGGAAAACTAATTTACTTAACAAACAAAACTTTTTAGAGTGTCATTTTAGTCTAAAATATATTCGCTTATAATTTATGAAAACCTTTTATATGTAAAAAATAACATAAATAAATTTACTATTTCTGACGATCACAAATATAACACTAGAAGAAATAATTGCTTAATTCATCCAAGACACAGGCTAAATAAACAAAACAAAAAACGGGTATATCCTTTTTTTTATTGCACTCACTACCCACAGATGTTTAAGGTTCTTACCATTTTAATTGTCAAAGGTTTACAGAAAGCAAATTTAAACAAAAAGTAAAAAAAAATAAATCTTAACACTAGTAAGTAATTTAAAATTGTATGTTTGATGTATACAATGTGATATGAATAAAATTACCATATTAACTTTTTGACGACTGTAAACACAATGTATATTAACTGAGAGAAATAAATTGTAATACATAATAATAATATTGTAAATATTTATTCTTCTTCATCAATTAATCCATCAGGGCTAGCTCCAAGAAGTCCTGAATTTGAAAGCCATACTCCAGTTGGTCGGATATTTAAATTGTAGTCCTGCTTTAAACGGTCTAGAGCATCTTTTTCATGAGTTCTGCCCCACTGGATGGCTTTTATACCATCCAAATTGTATTCACCTGAAAAAATAATGAATTTATTATAATATTTGTATGTCAAAATAAAGTAAAGTAAAAAAAAACAACTTCAAAGGAAAGGCATAAAGCTAAACCAAAAAGTTTTTACAGATTTATGACTCACCTAACAGTCTCTTAAACAAACTCGATGGAAATCTGTTTTTCATGCAAGCGGAAATAATAGCACCAAAGTTGCTCGCAGTCAATCGAAATTTTCTTGCTAGGTACCATTTTTCGTTTGACACCTGACCAGTAGTGGCGACAGCGATGTCTTTTATTGACTGATCATCAATAGCACACTTTTTTTTGAAGATCGATACTTTATCTGTGGCCCCCAGAAAGTCATTGGAGGAAATTATTTCTTCGATAACTACAAAATTATTTTCTGGAGAATTATCGACTCCTCATTCATGAGCCAAGTGAAACCAACAGTATTCCCAAAGCTGCGTAGCCTTTCCGTCAATCTTTGAATAGATTCTTGTGGTACCCCACCTTCAATAGCTGTATACGGCTTTGGTGGATAAAGCTCCTCAGCAGATTTCACTGGCCCAAACTTGGCTTAGGTGGTGCATTCCAGAAACATGCTTTATCTGTCACAGATATATTATAATGCCCGGGAAAATGCCAATGCCACAATGTGATGGCATTTTATGCCTCTCGGACAAGTACAAGTGGCTGATGAAATGTCACCATTGTTTTCCAACTCTACAATAAAATTATACCATATAATTCACTATTAGGCTACGGTGAACTTTAGCTCCATTGCTAAATAGCAATATTTTAATATAATTTTTGTTTTCACATATTTGTTACACCATAATAAAACACATAGGGTCTGAAAAAACGAAATTTTCACTCACATTATCACAAAATAAAATAATTTCTTTTTTTTCCCGTATAAAATATGCTGAGTAATATGGCGGACTAACATGAAAAAGAGTGAGAAAGAATACACTAAAAAGACATTTTTGTTGACGGTTGCGTCCTTCAATAAGCAATGTTGCCAGATATTTTCTAATAATTTGTTATTATTGAAGGTTGTTTTTTTCCCATTTACCAGAAATGAAGTTTTTTTTATAGAAACAACAAATCAGAACTAACCAACAACAACTTTCAAACTATTACCCAGTTTTGGTTAGTTTTTGGTTAGTTGTCGTTAGGTTTTCCTCATTAAATTGTAAAATTTCTTTATCATAAATGCGCCGTCGAACAATTTTTTTTTGATCCGACAACGTCGCAAATTCTGGCCTTTTACTTAACCTAAAAACATAGTATTTTTTCGACTTTTAATTTCATTTTTCTCTGCAAAAATGCATTTTTCCGGATTTTTCTTTTCACCACAAAATGTGTTCTTTTTATCTGTAATATTTATTTTTTTCAAATCGAATGGAGCTAAACTACACCGACCCTCACTATTATATTAACAAAAGTGAATGTTATCATACCTATGGATACCTTGTAGCTTTTGTCTTTCATGCTAGCCAATATTTCTTCCCTAATAATCTGCAAATCAGAGTCGAAGTCCATTTTCTTTACATGGCCGGATTCTAAGGCATTTTCACCCCTTTTGATAATTTGATTATCATCTATAAAAGCATTGATGCTCGAAAGTTTTAAAACATGTTTTAAAGCCATTCTTTTTTAAAAAACAGAAGATCTGGAAATAAAATAAACAAAAAGGTACTGCAAAAATAAAATAAACATAACCTCAAAAACTTTTTAAGCAGAATTATTGCATCAAATTAACTTACTTGGGCAAAAACGAATAAAAATCTCTTAATTAGCAAGTTCCTTCAACTATATATCCCAATAAAAAGTCTTATTTTATCACACAAATCACGAAAACACTAACTGAAAAATTGCTAATGACGATTTACCGTTAAAACAAAATTTGTTTGGAGTCAGTATAAGCTCCTCCCATTTCTGTGACGTCAAGGCTTAGGCTGTCTTGGCGACATACCGCGTTGAACATTGTTAGGACAGTTAACATACCGGTTTATTTTCGCGAGAAGCGGTAACGTAGGGGAAGGTGTTCTGTCGTCAGTATCTGCGTCTTACTTTGTACCCAGTATCTACCGCTATCGCCACTGGTCAGGAGGAGCGTTAATAATGGTTATGTCAAATTTAAATTTAAAATAATGGAGGATTCGCGGCTTTTCTATTTTTTTGGGTTTTTGGGATGTTTTTGCTATGGTTTAACAACTATTTGGATTGCAGATTTTTTGGTTTATTAGTTAATTCCCAAATGGATGAATTAATACAGTTATATTACAATCATAAAGGAAAAATTTACTTGTTATAGTTGACTTGGAAACAGCTAATATATTATTAAATGAAAAATTTGGTTTATATATTATCTTTTCGACTTATTTCTTAACTCTCAAAATACCTTACATTTAAATTTAATCCGAAAAGTGTAAAACCAGTAGTTAAAAACGGTAAGTCGCAAAAATATCCATAAGGAGTGCTCGATTTTTACTATTTGTCCGCAGATATAGGTTATGTTTGGACGTCATCCGTTTGCCCATTTTTCCCAGAAGGTAGATTTATTTTATTAATTTTTGTTAAATATTCAACTTCTTAAAACTGTTTTGGATATGAACTTACTATTAGACCTGTAATGTATAACATTTAAAAAAATTAAGACTTTTTACCACTTGTAAACAAAACAAACAGGCAAACGGATTACGTCACAAATAACGAATTGACATTTAAATTAACTTATATGGGCTTAAATGGGATCGAGCACTCCTTGTTAAGTTTATTACCCTTGGGTTTGACTGACATTATTAATGCCTTCATAATTCCCAACACTAGAGAAGTTTAAATTTGTGAAAAAATCGGAGTTTATAGGAGCTAGAGCCGGACATCTGAACTTTCTACCGACAAAGCCCGGGAAAGCTCACGTTGCGACATCGCAACACGTGTCTAGAATGGGGAAAGCTGGCTAATTGACTAGCATCAAAGCCATAAACATACTTATACATAGTTCAGTTCAGTATTTTCATTTTCACCAATTTAAACATAACCTCGATGACTCGTTGACATAACTATTTCGTATTTTGTGCATAACTAGAATAAAATCTTATTTTGTCCAAACTGCCTACTGTACCTTTCGTGTTTTGTGCTGCCTAAAAAATGGCATTAAGATCTATTACTACTCTTTTACGCCTTGTAAAGTCATCTGTGATCCACAAGAAATGCTTGTCACACACTGCTAAACCGCTAGTAAAATTAGAAATATTTTCAAACAACTTTAAAAGGTACCATTCTTCTGAAGTCCCATCAACGTTTTCAGCACCATTAACCAAAGTTGAAACAAAACTTCGTTTAGAATACACATGCAAGGTGTGCAGTACAAGAAATCTTCATCATATATCAAAATTGGCATATGATAAGGGAGTTGTTATAGTAGAGTGTTCAGGATGCAACAACAATCATTTGATTGCAGATAATCTTAAATGGTTTACAGATTTAAATGGTAAAAGAAACATTGAAGAAATCTTAGCTGAGAAAGGAGAATCTGTAAAAAAAATTAATTTGGGGGAATATGTTAAAGAACATATATAGAACTTAAAAATTCATTGTCAATTGCAGGAACTAACACTTAGCTTTTTTTGTGAGTGAACAGTTATTTAAAACCAGTAAGAATATCACTACTAAAGAATTTAACCAAATAAAACTGATCATTTTGACAAACTTATATATAGAATAGTGATAGTTAAATTATAGAAAAAAAAATGTTTTGTTGCCCTTTCAGCAAAATAGTTTATTTTTGGTGTTTTACTTTTCGGACATGATGCTAATTTTGATGATTTTTGTATACAGAGGTTTTTTTGAGGTGCTGGTCACAAATCTAAAATCATTTTTTTGTGGCTGGTTTTTGAATGGACTGGGAGTGGACTAACCTACAAAGGGATACTTTCCCAAAATTCCTCCTTCTTGAAAAAAAAACCTGATTACCATCAAATAGAAACAAACACTGATTGGGCATTTACATATTAAACAAGTACACCAAAATCTACAATATTTTGCCTTTTTTTGGTAAAAAAACACCTCAAAGAATTCCAGTTTATTTGATGTAACTTAACTATGAATTAGGCAACCAGTTATGCAACATAATACTAAAGAAAACAGGAATAGTGTTTTTTTACTAAAAATGAACAATAAAATATTGTAAATTTTAGTGTATTTGCTTAGTATTTAACTTCCCAATCAGTAATATTTCCATTTGATGGTAAACAGTTTCAAGAAAAAAGAATTTTAAGGTTAGTCCACTTGGAGGCCTCATAACTCAAAAACTAGATTTGTGATCAGTTATAATGGACACAAAGCAGTTACTCAGGTGATACATTCCACTCACAAAAATAGCTTTTTTATATTAACAATAACATATTTTGGCTGTAAATATTTAATTACGAATGAACAATATAATATACATTAAAAGAAATTACGTTATGTTATTGACAATAATGTATTGTAAAAGGATCTACCAAAACTGTGATTACAACTTGAAAAAATAAAATAATTGTATGTAAATAGTGTGTATTTTATTTATTAATATTTATATCTATAAATGTAAGACAAAACATTGAAATATATGACAAAATATGGCAGCAATAAAATATTACACAAATAACAAGTTTTTACAAAATACAACTGTAGAAAAATGCATAAAAAAACAAACTCACAGTTTTTACTGGACGTCCACTTAATACTTACAATAAAGATTTTTTTTTTTAAATAAATTAAAAAAAAACAAAAGTCATTTTAATGAAATATTTTTACAAAGTTCTGCGATTTTTTTGTTGCTTATACATAAAAACAATACTGTCAAGTTAGAATACAATGAGGTATAGTTTAAGCAAAGAGTAATAATAGGTTTTAAGAAAAGGACACAGTTTAACAAGATAATAAAGTAGAACTTCAAATACAGTTTAAAGAGACATACACCCACACACACGTGTTTGGGTCGATCAGCGCTAATGTGGACTTTCATTTAAAATTTCATTTACTTTAGATAATAGACAAACAAAAAGCTGGTTATAGAACTGGATGGCCAACAAGAATCGCAGCCTGTAACTGCTTCCATATTCGAAGTTAGAAAACTAACGTTGCATCGGATGGATTTCGCTTTCAAATTTTTATAAATGGTAAACAGGATATGAATGAGAAGAGTCCCACGGGCGTAATTCGCGTAAAGAACGTAACAATCCTGTTAAATTTCAAATTTTAAACCAATGCTATCTTTGGGATAGTTACGAAATTTACGCCGGTGGGACGCCGCTGTAATGACGGATGACGGCGTTCCACAGGCAGAGCTGTCAAAACTTGAAGTCTAGTAAAATTTTACTTCAAGTACTTTTCTGTACTTGAAGTATTTTACTTCAAGTACTTTTTATTAGGAAGTACTTGTACTTTATTAATTTATATCAAAGTACTTGAACTTTTACTTGATTTGACAAAGTAATAAAAGTACTTCAAGTAAATAAGACTTAAAGTAACAAGAAATCAATCAAGTACGCCAATTTATTCACGTTCTACAATCGTGCAAACAGGTTAAAACAAAAAGATCGCCCGACCTTTGCTGACTCTGATACATTATAGCTCTCAATTCAATTGTTACTGGCACCAAGAATGGTGAAATTAAAAATTATTTTTAAATACCTTTAATGTTACAGGTACTTTTAAAAAACATCAAAATATTGTGTAAGTACTAGTTTAAAAATTTTTGGAAAATATTTTTTATTTGTTTCTAACACCACTTAAAGATACCTGTATTTAAAATTGATTTTCTCAATCTATATATCTCGCCACTTCTTCTCTTCAAGGTTTTCTACCAGCTTTATTTTTTTTTAATTCGGAACCAACTTGTTTTAATTAATAGTAATAAAACTAAAAGGTTTATGACTTTAGAGTACCTGTATTAACATAAATTTGTTGTTAGAGAAAGAAGAAAAATGATGATAAATAAATAAATAAGTACTTTTTGAAATTATTTGGAAAAGTAAGTACATTTTAACGAGTACTTGTACTTGAAGTACTTTTTAAAAAAGCATAAACTTGGTACTTGTACTCGAAATACTATTTGAGAGTATTTGGCAACAGGCGATTTTTTATCAATAGAATCGTTGCGATTGTTACGCGAAATGGGCCTGTGGGAAGCCGCCATAAGGGTTGATATGTGAAAACGGGTGTCTTGATTTGGGTTCCCTAAACTGTACAATATTTAACATAAATGGAATATAAAAATTCGACCTCTTGCAGCTGCTCTATCTATTAAGTCATCTAGCCGGTTTTTGTGAGCATTGGTGTTGTTTACCTAGAATTCTAATCTCCGTTGATGTTCCGCCAAATGCCATTTTGTTAAAAACTAATATTTCTCTTTGTTATAACAATTAGCCGTATCAAGAGGAATTAATTGTCCTTACTAACATTTTATATTTTATTAAGTAATATTTCAAAAGTTTTTTAATACTAAGAACCAAATACTTTTCTCTAGTTTCACATAAAAAAAGGCATTTAATTAGCAAACTCAAAAAAAATTTGGTTTTAATGTTTTCATACAAAATTATTTTTTTATAAACTTGTAGGGAAGTACTCGGCTTTTAATTAAAGAAACATCAAACAATATATGGATAAATAAAAACTTTCTTCAATTTGCCCTTTCTACATCTCTTAAGCCGCCGTAAAACTTGCACATCCAAGGACATGCAAAGATTATGGTATGGTAGGTACTGTTGCTAGTATTTTATAAAAAATTAAAAAAAAAATCTTATTGTAAAAATAAAATCACAAAATATATTTTAAACAATATGTTTCCTTTCCTAATCAACTTTCTGTTATTTAGGTTGCGTTTTTTTTTACCAAAAAACCGACAAGCAATGGTCCGCGATCTTTGACGATCGTTAAGCCTAACCAAATTTGTGCGTCTTGATGCAATGTTAGGTCAGCAGCATTAAATTGTAGAAACACATTTAAGTGTAAAGAAAACCTATTTTATTTAACAATAGTATATTTATAATATACGTCTCCAGATGCCAAATCAAGCAATACTGCAAAAAAGGTAATTTTAAAATTAAAGCGTCAGTCAAAAAGCGCATATCACAACTTCTGTTAAAAAAATGCGTGAGACACAAAATTATATTGACGTACACAATTTTAAATTAAGCTCAAAAGTATGAACATAAAGGTTTTCAAAATAAGAAATTCCAAAAATCAACCTGCCTAATAGGTGAGAATAATAGTTATTAAGGTATCAAGGGTATTATAAGGATAATAACGCTTGAGGTCGATGGTGTGTTTTCCGAGGGCCTTTGGCCCGAGGGATATACGTTGACCGAAAGCGTTATTATCCTTAATACCCGTGGTGCCTTCAACGTTTAATGTCCGACTAAATATTCTTTATATGAGAAAAATTTGAATGTATTAGTTTAAACCTATAGGTAAAAATACATTTGGAAATATACCCTTTAAGATTGCTACATATTTGGGTTTACCTGAAGCTTGTCAGTTTGAAAATTGTACGTTTTACTTTAAAAAATAATTTTTATTATGATAAGTATATTGTGTAAGTATGTTTGTATTTTCGTAATAAATGCTTAAATGAAGATAATTTTTTGTTTATTTATTGGTAAATTTGTAGGCTTTAGGGCGTTATTTTTTTTAATAACGCCCTAGAGTAATATTTTGTATTTAACTGACTTTGACATAACATTATTATTTGTCAAATAAAATACCAGTCGGACATTAAAAGCATTAAAAAACCAAGCTTAATATTTTTGTTTGAAACATGAATGGATGTCATAATGTCAATATTTTTAAGATTTGGATCATAGTTTTTTAGTCATCAGAATTAATTTATGACATTTACTTTAAAATTTAAAAAAATATATTTTCAAAGTTTTTTTTTTATTTTGCTCTACATGTTTTGGGCTCACTCACAGTTTCAAGGGATTTTTTTCTTTACACAAAAATGTCTTAAGAAAGAATGCAGAATTTCTAAGGTATATTGTTCCTAAGTTTAAATAATTTGCAAAAATGACTGACCATAAACTGATGATTTCCAATTTCATAAATAATATTTCTGCAGGATCAAATTTGTGCATAAAAACAAAAAAATTATAATTTCTTAAAACTGTATGACCCTTGATATTGCTTTTTTGATTACTTTAAGATAAACCATGGAGTGTTTCTATAACGCACTGAATATAACCAGATAAACATAGTATGTTATGAAATTAAATGCTTATTAAAATGTTTACAACCCTGTGATCAGTGCAAAAATACATCCAAAAATTTAAATCATCCAAATATACTAATTATTACCAAGAACGGCATAATTATTAGAAATGTAAATGTTTAGTCAAGTAAGTGTTAAATTTAATTACAATATACAAGTTTGGTGATGTAACTTTAAAAATATCACAGAAAATTTTCTAATCATTCTCCTTTTAAATGGAAAAATATTTTAGGCTAATAAAAAGCGTTTCATATTATATTTTAAGGCACACTTTTAAAAAAACTTGATAAAAATCTTCAGACTAGACTCGTTTTGTCTTACTTACGACCGCATAGGGTTCATCATTATGAAACTGATGTCCAACTTTTTCCAATTCTTTTCCCACTTCTTTAAAAGCATTAGCTTTGCTTGAGGCTTCATCATCAGAGTCAACTTCTCTAAGACTCCCACTAGCAGTGTCCTTTCTGATTTTCGCATAACCTAAATGAGAATCATCAGCAGAACGTGCTGGTTCCATTACTTGCACTTCATCATAGAGGTTAACAGCAGGAGGGTTGTTTACTGGTGGCAAAGGAGATGGTATAACTTGTTTATAACCTGAGCTAACATTCAGTCTACTGGATGAACCAAAAAAGTTCAGATGGTCATAGTATTGAGCATCAGATGTTTTACTAGGTTCAGTTATCACAGCTGAAGAATGGGATTTTTCAGTTAATTTCATTTTGCTTACTGATTTAGTCATTGTATCCAAGCCCCAAGAAACATATTCCTCTTCTGGATCAGAAGGTGACTGTTCTGTATGGCTGGGGTCATCCACACCCATAGTCCGCCAAGCTTCCATTCTATTTTCCACCTTATCATATTTATCCTGTATAACATCACTCACTTCATAAACATGTTCTTTGTTAAGAGTAACCACAGGCAAAACTTTGGGAAAATTTTTTGCAGGAGGTATGGATTTTCTGGGAGGCTTTTTTGGAAAAGGCTTCACTATACTCATGCTTTCAAGAGACGGTGATGAAAGAGAGAAGTGAGTTTTTGCGGATGCTAAACTTGATTCAGATAAAGAACTTTGGCTAGCCCTAGGAAGCAAGGTAGTAGGTGATGGTGGCAAGGGACTTCGAGATCGTGCCTCCATACTTAAAGCTGCATGGAGCTGAACATCACCACAGTCTAAGAGAGAAATTGTTGATTCACTATTGAGTAATTTCTTCATATTTTTCATTTTGGATGCTAGGCACCTGTTGAAATAAACTGTATTAAAATTGTGAAGTTTTTTATCAGTTGCCACATATTTAATAGCATTATTTTACAATTTTAATTAACTACTTAAACAATTTATTACCTGTAAATTTCATGTTGGTTTGGATGTTCCAGAAAGAATATTCCTTCTCCACTGGCGCACTTTCTTCCAGCCTCAAAAGTGAATCTTCCATTTTTATAACCATATCTTCTTATATAACAGAAAGGCCATGTATACAGCAACTTACCATAAGTCTCACTACGAAGCTGTAGCGCTGTAGAAGTTAATACTAAGGTGTAGTTTTTATTTGCTAACTGGCATCTCTTGGAAGCATCTGAGGGATGTAGTTTTACAGAGAATACACCTAAAAGGGGTAACCTATTAGTAAAAACTAACCTTTACTTTAGTAAATTTTCTATAATTTTATTCTAGAAAATACTAACTTTCAGAAGTAGAACAATAAAGATCATTATCCTCTTCAATACTAGTTATCTGAGAGTTTTCATCTGGGAATGCAACACTCTGAACAGAATGAAACCAAACATTCAAGGCCTCTTCTGTTGGAGTTTCAAATTCATATTCAGCAGTTTTGGTTAGAATGCTAAATACATTGGGAGGTTTTGGGGTTATTTTAATTACATCTTCCAGGGTTATTATTTTAACTTGTCCAGATTTTGTTTCAGTTTCATAAATTTCCATTCGTGCAATTCCACTGCTGCTTCTTTTATAGAGTAGACAGTACTTTTTCTGCCATGATTTCTGCAAGATACAAATAATGTAAAATAAAAAAAATTAAGCACAAATTTAAAATAAATATTTTTAATATTTAATCCTTATTTAAATGATTTTAACTGATTTTAATAACTACATTTTATGGTACTGGATAAACTAATGAATAAAATTTCTTTATTATTTTAGGTAGGTATTTCACTATTTTTAACTAAAAATGATTAAATTTTGAGAATCTTAAGAGGGCCATTCTACTTCTTCATCTTCTTCGGCCTGTTAAGGTAGGCGTCCACTGGTCGGCATCATATGGACATTACCCATTGCACAGGTTGAATTTTTGAATTAACTACAAATATTTTCAAATAGAATTGTGTGTTATTTGTCTAATGACTATCAGTGAATATAGTCTTATTTGAAATTGTATAGTTAATTCAAAAATCTAATCCGTGCTATGTGTACTCTGTACGATGCCGACCAGTGGATGCCTACCCTCATACTTACAATAGATAATTCAAATTAAAAAAAAAACTATTTCTTCCTTAAACTTACTTATAGCCCAAAATATGTGTATGTTAATTTTATATTGCAGGTTGGAACTAATTATATGAATTTAGGTTGGATATTTTTATTTTTGTGTATTGTATTTGTTTTCATAATGATAAGTTTTTAAAACACACTGGACAGTAACAACAGTACTTGAGCCTTAAGATTTTTATAACGAAATATTTAAACTATTGGATGAATTATCATTTAGATCATCATATTACATCTCCACACCCCTCTGAATAAACAAATGACACAATAAAGAAAGTTAAAAAAGTACCTTTAATATCTTTCCACTAGGGGGTAACGACAAGAACCCTTGGTACACGGACTCGTCGGTTTCCATTTCGGTACACTCTTTAAATTCCTAAATGCTAATAATACTAGATTGTCATTTTGTGCGAAACCACATCCTGAAACTTTCCTTAAAATATATCTTTTATCACAAAATATAGGTAGCATAATAATTTTTTATCAACATTTATCAACAATGGATTTTATGTCGCGGTGTTGCCACTAGTTTAAAGTAAGGTTATGTGTTTGAGCACTTTTATAATCACTGGCGTAGGTCAAGGGTGGTAAACTTAATAAGGAGTTTTGGATCCCATTTAAGCCCATATACGCCAATTTAAATGTCAATTCCATATTTGTGACGCATTTTTGACGTAATAGTTTTGCCTATTGTTTTGTTTACAAGTAGTATAAAATCTTAATTTTATCAAATGGTATATAATACGGATCTAATAGTAGGTGTACATCCAAATTAGTTTTTAAAAGTTGAATATTTAACAAAAAATAATAAAGTAAATCTACCTTCTGGGCAAAACGGTGACGTCATAAACATTACCTTATGTGCGGACAAATCAAGGGTAGTAAACTTAACAAGGAGTGCTCGATTTTTACTATTTGTCCGCAGATATAGGTTATGTTTGGACGTCACCGTTTGCCCATTTTGCCCAGAAGGCAGATTTATTTTATTAATTTTTGTTAAATATTCAACTTTTTAAAACATTTTGGATATGTACTTACTGTTAGAACTGTAAGGTATAATATTTTTAAAAAATTAAGACTTTATATTACTTGTAAACAAAACAAAAAGGCAAACAGATTACGTCACAAATACCGAATTGACATTTAAATTGGTTTATATGGGCTTAAATGGGATCGATCCGAGTAAAAATCGAGCACTCCTTGTTAAGTTTATCACCCTTGGGCGTAGGTAGCTGTATTTCAATATATTTTTTTTATCGGAAAGATACAGGGACAATCGTTGGGGACAATTCAATCATTAAAAAATAGGCACCACTGTTTATTTCTTGTGTATAAGGTTTATGTATTAAAGGATCGAAAAGGCTTCATAACAGCTGATGGTCGGGTTAACTTAAAAATAATTTCCTGAAAGCCCCACAGAACAGAAAAGAGTTAGGGCTAGGGCTAGCTCTACAGTTTGTAACCCCATTCATTAGGCAATGAGAACTCTGAGTTTCTTAATTAATGCCTAATCAATTCGATATCTCTCTTGCTAACAACCTTATTAAAGGGGACACGTATCGAAGTCAACAAATCGAGTAAATACGTCCACTAGCGTAGCAAGGATATTTTAATACGGTGAACACAGCCCTGATATAGCTGAAATCGCTGGAGGTAAAGTTCAGAGGAAGAATAATCTTTGGTGTAGCAGGCCCGAAAGGACTATGTTAAAACTTACGAGAGAGAAAACAGTAGTATAACCTTTCTCTCTAGCTCAGCGTGTCGATATGGGTCGGCAAGAACTTTTCATTGGCAGGGCTGCCGACCAGTATCAGCACGCGGGGCGAGAGAGAAAAGTTATACCCCGGTTTTCTTTCTCTCTGGCACGCTGTGTTCGCCCGGCCGAGCGGCAAGCCTGCCTTTAGTAGGAATATTCTCGTAAGTTAAACCCCTAAAAACATCTGAGTTGGAATATTCTTAATTTTTTTTCCACTACTGTTAAAAAGATCTTTTCTTTGCAATAGTGTATAGACAATCAACAAAACACGAATTAATTTCTCGTGCTTTTAATCTTCAAGTATATACCTATAGAGGCAGTTTTGCCGCTTGGTCGTGCGAACAAGCGTACAAGAAAGAAAGAAGAATAGCAGTATAAACCCTTTCTCTCGAGCTCCACGTGCCAGACTGGGAGAGGTAAGAACCCGGCCACCAATCAGCACGCAGAGTGGGGTATGTAACCCTCCCCGCCGACCAATTTCAGGCAAGTGCCAGAGAGAGAAAGGTTATGCTGCTATTCTTCTTTATTTCTCGCACGCTTGTTTCCAAGGCCAAGCGGCACGGCTCCCTCTATAAATGCTCGAAGGTTTTAGTAATGTTAAATGCAAAATTTAATTGACAAAATATTTATGTAAATTTATGTTTTTTATTTTACGTATATAATTATATTCATTTCATCGTTTTTTTCTGGGTATTTAATGAACTAAAGATTGGTAACAATTATGCACTTTTGTATATTTATTTAATTTATTTGGAGAAACAGCTAGGTCGCCTAAAAAACACTAAATATTAATAAAGTTAGTACCACCACTGACAACAAAGTACTTTTTAAGCACGAAGCTGTTGCAACATGGTTAAGACGACTTGGCACGTGGTTTGGCGCTCCTTTTGATTCGGAAATACCATGCATGCATTCATAAACAACATCTCATCTTTCATCATTTTGTAATCATGAACTTGATATTTTTGTTA
>JAHBCN010000796.1:0-150598 GCA_019359885.1 Listronotus oregonensis | reverse complement strand
CTTAATCCGGTAGGTTAGTTTGCTTAAACTATTGGGTTAACAATAAAACAAGATATTTTTATTAATAGGTTTTATTGACCATTAAATGGAATCAACTTGGTTAACTTATTTCTTATTCTTTCCCCTTGAATAGTTTTGGAAAGACAATGGTTTTGGTATGGTGTTTCACCATGGAATTGGTGGGTACTTGGGTGGAAATGCCATCCAAAAAAAAGCAAATGTATAACATTTTGTCTTAAAATTTTTCCTTGCCCTATATGTTCACTATCCAGGAACTGTTTTAAACAAATGTATCTGCTAGCTGACCAATTGTTCATTTGCAGTATACTCAGCCATTTTTTAACCAAAACTTCCTCTTTTGGAAATCTAAAATTAAAATATTACATGTAAATTTTGTTGCACCTGCAAGTATGCAAAAATCAAGAGACCTAAACTATTATAATGTATGTTATCTTATAAAATTATAATTAAACTATTTTAGCTTTAATTTTTCTAGGTTATTTACCCAATAAAATATTTTCACTATATAAAATGGGGTACTTACAAACGAAAATAATATCTTCTGCTGTACTATATCTTCTAGAATTGGAACACCCTCTCACGCAACAAGACATAGTTCATTAAACTAAATTAAAGCATTATAAATGGAACACTTAACTAAAATAAAACGAAAGATACTAAGCCAAATCTAATCCAAAAAGTAAACAAAACATTTACGAAAAACTCTTGTTTATACGACAACCCTTTTTATTCCATAAGAACAACAAAGAAAACAAAACAAATGTCAATTTTGATTTGACAAGTAGAAGCAACCATGGCGGCTCACATGCCGTCCTCGTAAAATTGGATGCGCAGTGGTCGAAGCGCTTTCTCCCCTCTTCTATTTCTCTGGCTAGCACCATCCAACAAAGGGTTTTCCAATAAGGGCGGGTCGATATTGAAATGGAATAAAACAAGCGTGTGTAAGGTTTTGACAAAAATCTTTATTTATTTGAAAGGTCCATTTATGCCATTATGTATGGAATATAATACCATTCAAATGTCCGCCGCGGCTTCGAACGGTGGCACGGAATCGAGAGGTCCAATTTTCTATGACTCTGCCGCATAGATCCGGCTGAATTTGCGTGATAGCATGGGTTATGTTGTCTTTCAGGGCTTCAGTCGATTGCGGTCTATTGCGGTAGACCTGCGACTTCAGAAACCCCCACAAGAAAAAGTCTAACGGGGTCAAATCGCACGACCTTGGTGGCCAACTCACGTCACCTCTTCGAGAGATTACTCGACCTCCAAATCGTTCAGACAAAATACCCAATGTTTCGTTTGCTGTATGGCACGTAGCGCCGTCCTGTTGGAACCACATGTTGTCGCGTCCATATCGTATAAGTGGGGCCAAAGAAAATTGGTTAACATTGCTCTGTAGCGCTGGCCGTTAACTGAAATGGCCTCACCAACGTCGTTTTGGAAGAAGTACGGACCAATAACGCCGCCGGCCCAAAATCCGCACCATACAGTAACTTTTTGTGGATTCATTGCCACCTGGTGAACCTCGTGTGGGTTAGCTTCGTCCCATATACGGCAATTTTGTTTGTTGACATAGCCGTTCATCCAAAAATGCGCTTCGTCGCTAAAGATGATTTTTCGGCCAAAATGAGGGTCCTCTTCCAAACGTTCCGAGGCCCATTCAGCAAACAAACGGCGTTGCCTATGGTCATAAATTTTAAGCTCCTGGGTCAGTTGGATTTTGTACGGGTGTAGGCCCAAGTCCCGATGCAAAATACGCCAAGTGGAAGTTGGCGAAAGACCGAGTTCTTGTGCACGGCGAGGAATCGACTGCCTGGGGTTTTCATGCACACTTTCACGGACAGCAGCAATGTTTTCGGCGGATCTGGCGTTCCTCTGACGTACGGGTGTTGGTTGCTTGTTTACCGAACCGGTCGTCTCGAATTTGGCCACCAAACCCCAGAATACTGATATGGGTATGGTATTCTGGGACCAAACGTTGTAAAATCGAATTTGAAGGGCCACCGCGTCTACAGTAAAATGGGCGCAACGCGCGTATTGTTTTCACTAACGAACACTCATTTTGATAATAAAGTTTTATCATTTGAACGTGCTGCTCAGTGGTGTAACTTGCCATGTTGATTTAGCATCAGTAATTGAATAATAAACAATTGATTTGACAAACGCCGCTAAAACAACATGGCCGCCACACACTGTCAAAATCGACCCGCCTTATTTGAAAAACCCTTTACTAAAGGATGGCTCAGTTTGCCGAATTTGTCTGCCAAGGTCGAACTCGCTGTGACGTCACCACCGGTGCTGGCAGAAAGCGCGTCTGTGCGTTATATAGCATTTTCTGCGAATTTAGAAAAAGTTTCTTAATGCAAAATAAATTGTAAGCAAAATTTGGATACTATAGAATTAAACATATTGTCTTTACATTCAAGAAAGGAGTAATATAATTTAATATTTGTAATAAATTAAATTGAAAGCAGAAAAACTACATTATACATATAGTTTTATTATTCTAACTGCCCTTAAGCATTTTATTAAATTAATTTGGGATACTTAAAAAAACGAGTGTATAGACATAAAAGATTTACACACAAATTCATTTAGAAACAATAAATCACAATAAGCATAAGAAAAATATATACATTTTTAATGAGAGTAAATGAAAGTCCCATTTAATTATTGTTTGCGGTTATATAAACATAAATTTAAAAATAAAACATTAAACGAGAATAAATTCCCTGCCCTTACAGACGATATAAACTAGGACACATTTATATTATTTTTAAAATATTTTTTTTAAGTAACTGCTCTTTTAGAAGGTGAATTTTAGGATTACGTAGGTCGAACAAGTGTAAAATAGTGTAAAATATGTATGAATAACAAACAGAGCTTATATTAAACAAGAAGCCTATTTGCTTAAAGAATCGTGGCTATTTACTTTTTTTGGCCTAAATTGAATTGTTACACACAATTAACAAAACGAAACGAATGTTTATTTGTCTTCTCTAGTCCCAACTAAACTAAAAATACTTTAATAAACGACAATTGTTTAAAAAAATCACAACAGAAACCAGAAAATCCTTCAAATTACACACGATTAAATGGCCTAATGAATGTAAACAAAACTATTCAGCACTGGTGCTGGTGGTGACGTCACAGCCGCTCTTCGCTAAATTATCCAACGTACGTTAAATGGAACTGAGCAAATCCTGTATTATATAGTCGATGTGGTGGGACGCCGTCATGATTGTTTGGCTCAAAAAGTAGCCTAAAGTAGCATTAAATAAAGAGGCGCTGGTGTAGCGGGGGTATGGTGTGAACCTCTGAGCTGGGATTCTGTAAAAATATAAGGAAAGGGAAAGTCAAAATAAGGATCACATGTCTTTGTTGCTCTTAAAAGTAACTGATAAGTTTGTCACTATTTTGAAAGAGATAAAGAAAAGGAATGTCAAAAAAATTGCTTAGAGAATCGGGCCCCTGGGTCAATCGAATAGTGATGGGAGTAAAAATCTACGTAAACTGCAACGACTATAAACTACACAGGATGGCTCAGTTTGTCAAATATGTCTGCCAAGCTCAAACTCGATGCTGGAATATCAACACAAAACATCGATGTTAAAATTTGAAAAATTGCTACTATTTAAAAAATATATTTTTTAAGTTGAAGTGAAATGAAAAATTGAAAAATATCAAAATTTCATTTTTTTTTCTAAAATAATAAAATAAAATAAACTAATTCTGTAACAAATAAAAACAAGTATTCTAAAACAAAGTATTCCTAAATAAAATAAATTAACATAAATATAATTCTATTACAAAAAGTATAAAGTAGTTATGGAATTATCATCGAGTGAGAAGAAGACAAAATATGCCACTATGCCAAGTTGGTAATTCCCCATAATTGAACGAGTGCCCATACGCATGCCGGGACGATTCGCGATGTTGCAATTTACACCTAATCCATCAAAAAAAAAAAAAAAGGAATGTTGTTGGATATTGACTGAAGCGAAACCTACTTATTTCATTATTTAAGCAACTTCAAATAAAATTAAATACTATCTTTCAAAAAATTAATATTTTATTTTTAGAGCTACAAAAATTAAGTTTAAAAGTTCTTTTTTATAATATTAAACATTGAAAGGTAAACATCAACATCTATGTTAAAAACATCGAATATCGGTAACAAAACATCGATGTTTTAAAAACATCGATAAACATCGCCCAGCATTATTCAGCACCGGTTGTTACGTCACAGCCGCTGCCCGCTTCCCCTAAATTTTCCAACGTACGTTGAATCAAAAATGTACATCGATCATTGGTTGAATGGAACTGAGCAGTTCATTAGTATATAAAAAATCGAAAAATATCAAAATTAGAGAAAAAGGCAAAATATGCCACTATGTCAGGTCGGTAATTCCCCAAAATTTATTGGGTGCCGATACGCATGCCTGGACGATTTTCGATGTTGCAATGCACACACAGTCCATCCAAGAAAAAAGGAATGTTGTTAGATATAGAAAGGAGCAAACACTATTTTTTTTTTAGTTTTATGCAATTTCATCAGATAAAATCAAATAATATCACTCAAAAAAATGTATATTTTATTTTTGGGGCTAGAAACATTAGGTTTAAAACGTTTTTTTTTATAATATTGAACAGTGAAAGGTAAACATCGATGTCGACATTAATGTGTGTAACATCTAACATCGATGTTAAAAACATCGAATATTGGTAACAAAACATCGATGAACATCGCCCAGCACTAGAAAGGAATACGTTCAGAGTTCAGAGCACAAAATACGAAAGGAAGTTCAGAGTTTGAGTTTAGTATGAAGCAGGGGGGTGTCACTAAAATAGCAAAATTGTCCACAGACAACATTTGGCAACAGAAGATCTCGGGTGGGCGGGAAACTTGAATTATGAAATTTTATATTTTAAAATTAAAATGTAAATGTCTTATTCTACGATTAATTTTTTTAAATATATTTATGTAGGTCCATAACAGTATATATTTTCAGGTTTTGTGTATACAAACAACCATTATTCCTTATTTTCTAAAAGTAAATAATAATTCCGGCCATTGCGTATGCGCACTAGTATTATTTCATTATCTGTCGTTTAGACATGCTTGCCGATTAAAACGTGATTTAAACCAGAAATTTTCATATATTTTGTCTAAATTTAAGTAAGTATTATAATATGTAATTAGCTTTAAAGATCTAAATACTTTTTACACGATATAATTTATAAATGTTGATGGATAAACTTTTTCTAACCACACTTAATTTTTCAGGACAGAAAATTCCAGGAAAAAATCAATCTGTTGTAGCAGGTTTGTTTTAAAATGCGTAAATCATTATTTTTTTCTTACCATTATCTACAAAACAAAGGCTTTATCTTTTTTGTATTTGCTATTAATATGGTAAGTTTTTTAATCATGCTCGAACAAATTTATGAGATACTCCGCAGACTGCATGTTTTACTGTTTCCAAATTATAATATAATATGGTTTTTAAAAGTGCTTAGAAATTGTTTAGCAGTTAGTGGTGGTGAAATGTTAGTAGATAGCTTTAAAAGAGTATTAAGCATGTCTTAAGGTCATTTTATGCTTTGCAAATTTTAAAAATTAAAATAGAGTTAACAAATTATCCAACTAATATTCAAAATTTTAACTTCTTATTGCCTTGAGTGTTTATAATAATGAAAAGAAAAGCCTTTTTTTTGTTTTTCTTTTCATGATTTAAGTAGGTGAGGTGGGATTAAATATGTAGTTTTTAATGAAAACCCTTTATCTGACTGCAAAAATTACAACCCTCTTCACTCTTCAAGACGATTTTACCAATGAGTTTTTTGCAAATTATTTAAACTATATTGAGGCGGCACCTATCAAACCTTATATTGGTAAAATCATATTGAAGAGTGAAGAGAACCTTAGATTTTTGTAGTTAAACACAGGGTGTTTCAGAAATTTGTTGTTTTTTTATAGGAAACTTTAATATGTTACAGTGTGACTGTCATGCAGTACCTATACGGGGTGCATAATATATAATTCAGATAAGGAAATATACTTTTTTGCAATCAGGGGTTATTTATTTTTAAAATATTTATTCAGTAATAATTTTATAATGCAGTATTTTCTGATATAAAATTTTTTTCTACCTATTACCAATTGGATAATTGTCAAAAGAGTCAGATATTGTCATATTATGGGTCTTGTCTGGTTACGGCTTGTTTGATTTTGCAGAATTTTTGGAATTGTAATAAAATGTGTTCATAACTATTTACTTTTAGTGAAAAATGTTTATTATTTCTATTTATTTACAATTTATTTCACCTACATTAGATCATGAGTAGTTAAAATTTTGAGAAAATTATTATTTTTTTATTTTTCAGTTATCCTCTGGTAAAATCATTAATGAAAATGTATTAAATACTAACATTGCATTTTGTTTATTTTGCAGGTAAAGGAGTAGCTAACATCTTGGATATTTTAAATTATAGTAACTTTTTTTTCACTTTGGAGTATATTGAGTTTGGTAAGTTATTAAGGTGGTCGAGCTGGTGTAGTTGCAGTGTACCAGCCTCTCACCGTGGAGACCCGGGTTTCAAATCCCACATTATCCATTGGACTTTTTCATAGCTCGTCACCTCACAGATGGCAATGGCAAACCTCTGTGTAGTATTTCTGCCAAGTAAACCCTCTCACATGTGCTTGGAAAAGCACGTTAAGCCGGTGGTACCCATATCTGTGTAAAAGCAGTTGGTACGCAACACAGATATGTGCGAGAGGGCGCCTACACTCTAAATAGAGAATGGCACAGCAAAAAGAAGAGGTTATTAAGTAAGTAATATTAGGTACATTAATAATTTTTTATGAATAATAGGTAGTTGTGAATCTTGGCATCTTGACTGAAGATAACTTCTTTGAAAATATATAAGTAATGTTGTTAATTAGAGATTGTATATAATTAAAAATTGTTATTTTAAAGTGAAAAATTTTATGTATTATTTTATTTTTTTGTATATTGTATTTTAAAAAAAATGTAGTAACAATAAAACTTTTGCTTAAGATTTTTTGGGTTTTAACATAAAAATAGGTACTTTTATTAACTAAAAAACCTGAATTCTACATTTTCCAATATCTATTTTATTTGCAGGTAATCTGAAATTACTAAAATCTAACTGAATCTTTTCTTTAAAAAACAAACACTAATACTAATAACCTATTTTCACCTGTACTAAAAACAACATATTTTTTTATTTTATAACATTATTAAACAAAAATTAAGAATAATTTTCTTCCGGCGCTTCAGATTACTTATTTAATAAAATAATATTAGAATATGTAAAATAAAACGACAACTTTTAAAAATAAATAAAAGGCAGCCATAATGAATCACAAAACCTGTCGATAAAATAGGATGCGATTATCGGCCCACCCGAGATCTTACGTTGCCACATTTCCACACTGCGGCCAACGAAATACACGAACTTGACATTTCTTTTTTCCTTTCGTATTTTGTGGTATGAAGTGTGACGTATGACTGTCATATCCTTGCATAATTGCATTTCCTCAACTAACCCTTTTTTATTCTGTGTCCTTAACCTTAACCCATAAAAGATCCTTGTCCTATGATATTGAATATAAAAACAAAAACGATAAAAGCCCAAATTGCCTTAAAAAATGTTACATTATTTTCCTAATTACAAGATTTTATTGCTTATCACTTACAAACTAGATAGGTATAAAGCAATTTTTACCACAGTAAATGTGTGTATTAATTAATAAGGTTTTGTTTATTAAGCAATCCACGACACTGCACGACACCAACGTGTCTCTAATTTTTGCCACTCGAGCAAGTTGTACGAAATCTTTGCTGATTGTGATAAGTTAAAACATTTTTATTTATTAACAATTACTACATATTTCATCATATTAGAAAGGTCACCATATATTAGCTAAAAGATTTTAGTATTACTTCTAGCCTGATCTGGTGTATGCCTAACTGCTTACAGGTTAGTTTATAATATTTACTTAATTTTATACGTCAAACGGGTTCCAAGCACGTTCCAAGTAGGATATATAATAGGGTCATTAATTAAAACTTTGGTAAAATTTTACTTAGCGGACATGACGCCGATTTTAATAATTTTTTGTATATGGGGTTTATTAAGGACGCTGATCACGAATCTACTTTTTTTGTCAACTTCTGGTTTTTGAGTTATGAGGCCCCCAAATGAACGAACCTTAAAATGGACCATATTTTTTACATTACTTTCATATTGTACGAATACACTAAAATTCACAATTTTAAATGGCTATTTTTAGTAAAAAACACCTCTACAGATCCAGTTTTTGCTCTTCCACATAATTTTAGTTAATTATAAATCAGGCAACCATTTATACAACTAATAACGGATTTAACTGGATTTGTTTTTTTTTTCTAAAAATAAGTAAGAAATGTTAATTTTAGTGTCATGATAATAATCAGTTTCAAGAAGAATTAATTTTAGGTAATATTGTCCATTTTAGGTTTATTTCACTTGGAGGCTTTATAAGTAAAAAAAGGGTACAGCTTGATGGAAGTACTTTGAAAATAGAGGGACACGCAATGAGATGCCTATGAAATATCTAAAAATACTTTTAAATACCTAAAAACACATTTTCTCATTTTTTTTATTGTATGTACCTACATGCCTAATGTTGATAGAGGCTAATAAATGGAAAAATTTAAGGACCTTACCAAAGTGGATTAGCATCTTTGATTATTTCAACTTCGGCTAAATTTAAATTAATTAAAAAAGTTAAGCTTCTCAGAGGGCTGGCACATGGAATATCTTGAATGCATAAACATAAATTTAAAAAAATATATATAAAAATATTTTAAGTTTTGAAGATAGCTTTGCCAAAGTTAAAAATGACAAATATTTTTAATTATTTTGTTTTTTTTTAACAACTGCTTTATTTAAATAAAATTAAACTTTATAGTACTTCCAGGATATAAAATCTTGTGGTCTAACTTGAATATTTTTTAAAATAATACCTACTTACTTTTTAAAAGAAATTGTGTAAAATGAGAATAACATTTTTTTGTATTATGGCTTTTATGACAACTGCTATTTACTTAATTATATTTTGGTACATGGGTAATTATGGGATGTTATATATTTTTTTCTTTTTTAGTTTAACCTATGTAATAAAAAAGTTTTAAAGGCGTCTATAGTCTATACCAATTCATGGTTTGAATAATTTACACAATATGTTTGACAAATTAACGGGAGTAGATTTGTTACATTAGTATTACTGGGGACTTGATTCTTAGGTAGGCAATTTATGGAGGCCTTAAGGAAGACACTGGCATTAGGCATTTGACATTATATTTTTTAGCATAGGGCTTTAAAAACATTAATTAGCAAAGTTATGCAAGTTACCTATTGCTTTTTACCCAAAAAGTTTTTTTTTAAATTTAATAACAATTAATGTGATGTAAGTTTTACCTTCAAAATTTTTAAGTTAAATCTTGGCAGTAAAATATTTAAAAAATTTAAAAAATCATTTATGAATGCATTCTTGAGGAGACCTTTTACTCAAAACGACTTATATTTGGTTATAGTAACAACTAAACCATTTTTGGTGTACCAGAATGTAATACATATGTATCTAATGGGCCATTGACTTGCATTCCTCAGAGCATAAGATACATTTTAATATATCGAAAAGTAAAAAAAAAATACAAGTTTGGAATATTAAAAAATTAAAGACTTTTTTTCATAAAAATCCTCTCCACCAAACTTGTGTCTTATTTCTCAAAAAAAAAAACAAAATGCGGTTTTGACCGTTTTGTAGAAACACTTTTTTGGAGAAGGATAGCTATTTTAGTTTTTTAAAAGTTTCTCCTGTTTTATTCCACAGTGTGTAAAAGAAGAGTCCCCTATTTTACAAAAACGTTGTCAAAAACGACTGACTACAAAACATTATTTTTATTTCTTAATTATATGGTGTTATTTAATGGTCCATTTCAAAAAACAAAGTTTTTCAGATTTTTGATGTCTGCTCCGTTTTTCAAGATATTAATTTAAAAAATATATATTTTTTAAATGTTAACGGTTTATCGCAACGGGTAATTTTTAGATGATTTTAAATGTCCATAAATATTTTTTTAATGGTCAGTTAGAATTTTATTTCGGAAAAATCAATTAATGCTTCAGTAGCGCTGCGATAGTCATTAAAATTTATTTCGGTAAATAATCACTTCTTAAAGTTTCTGTGAGCGCTACATATTCTGTTTTTTTTGCCTCTTAAAAAAATATGGATATTTATTTCGAAACACTTATATCATACTATTTTTAGGTAAAATTTTATGCGATTTTTTCGCCATCTCCCCTTGATCAAAAGCTGGATCGGCCACGGTATTTTAATGCCAATTAACTTAAAAAATAATAATAAAAACACCCTGTAAATACATTACCTACTCCTGGTTTGATCATGTTTTGAAATCAAAAAATGAAAATACTCAATTTTTTTAAATAAGGTAATAGGAGTTTACTTTGTCTTAGAAAAGCTAAACCTACTAAAAATAATTCAAAATCAAAAGGTAATTAAAAATTTGGTAATTGTCTCGAAAGTTGCCTCCTCTCCGATTTTGACCAAATTTGGTATACGGGGGTTTTTTGGGGCGCTGATTACGAATCTGCAAAAATATTTTTTCGGCAACGTTTCGTTTTCGAGATATTCATCATCAAAGTTGAAAATCAAACTAACCTTATTTTCACTATATTCCCCCTTCCTTTTGTACACAATTCTTGATTTTTATATAAAGTGGCACACAATATTTTATAAACACCCTTTAAAACCTTATATTTTTATATATTTTACACCTTTTTTCCATTAAATTGCGAAGCTTCACTTTCAAGCCGGGCGGCCATGATTCCCTAATGTATACATGGTTGCGGCCACGATCCGACGTGTGAAAGTGGAGGTTTGCAATTAAATGGGAAAAAAGTGTAAAATAGACATAAAAACAACTTTTTAAAAGGTGTTTTTAAAATATCATGTGCCAATTTAGTGTAAAAATCAGGAATTCTGTGCAAAAAGAAGGAGAAATAGTGTAAATAAGGTTAGTTTGATTTTCAACTTTGATGATGAATATCTCGAAAATGAAACGTTGCCGAAAAAATATTTTTTCAGATTCGTAATCAGCACCCCAAAAAACCCCCGTATACCAAATTTGGTCAAAATCGGAGAGGAGGCAACTTTCGAGACAATTACCAAAAATTTAACGTTTAATACATTATAAATACATATGTATTACCTTGTAGACTTGCTATTTATTAGTCCTAAATTAATTATTGTCGGTTGAGTATTTAGTGCCTTTGGGATAGTAGTGCTTTAAACTGTCAAATTTGAAATGCATACTGAAATAAAATGATTTCAAAGCATGCTTACATTAATTGTCATTATGTTAAAAAGTTAACATACCACCTCAACTTATGCCGAACTAAAAGTGGAAAAAATGGTTTAACCACAAATTACCACAAATACAGATGCGAAAGCGCGCTAATAAAAGTGATGCGATTTTAGTGACCTTGTAAATAGGGTAAAGATTTACCGCACCAATGCGAGTCTACGCTTTACTTTGATGTCCGGTTTAGATGTTCTGCGCCATTGCATTACGAGGTATAGGAAAATGGAGAAATAAAATAAGAATAAATAATAATGCTATAAAACTATATATTTATTCAATAAAAATCCATATTTTATCACAAATGGGACAGAATTTTTATTTTTCTATTTGTTTTATCTGCTTTCTTTGAACTACATAAATCCCGGTTAACAAATTTTATAGTGTAAAATATTTTTAGTCTTATAAATAATTTTATTATATACTCTAGGAGGAACTCGTCGCATGGGTGCATAAATTCTACAGTTTTCATTTTTTCAAGGAACGTACGTGAAATTCCTTCCTTCGTACAAAGTTTTTTTTTATTATATATTTTTAAGTAATGTAGAAATAACCACATTTCATTTAAATGGGTTATTTGAAAATCTAAGCCTTTAAATACAGTTTTGTACTGGTTTGGATGATTAATATCTACGGAATTTAATATATCAAACAACTTATCAAATTTTTCTATAACCTCAATAGTGGCTTTAGCTTCAGCAGGTAGAATTCCCAAACTCATGTGAGTTTGCATTCCACAAGCTACTGTTCTACTAAGAACTTGTACAGATAGCCTAACTTTCATTTTCTAAAAGTTAGATGGGTAAATATGAGCGTCGGTAAGTTTGGGAGTGCATCTGTAAGGCGAGTTTTTATCTTCGATATAAAAATTTTCTATAAAATTCCCGGATGTGGTTTTATTTTCGAAACAGAATATATTTTGCATTAAATTACTTGTGGTTGCTTTTGCTAAATGGGGAGTATCAAAAAAAAAAAAAAGATTAAAGTTACCCATGGGAAATTCTGGATTATCTGGGGTAACATTTAATAAATTTGAACGCTGAATAAAATTAGATCCCTTATCAGTAACAAGACCTTGAACATATAATCCTACATTTGATAATCTAATAATACATTTATTAAGTAGAACTCGAATCTCTGGAGCCTTAAGTTGGGTGTTAATAAAAAAGTATGCGATTGGTTGTTTCCAGTTATGAAACAAACCTCTAGCCATAATGACAGCTACATTCTGAGCTACAAAAGAGTCGTTTGTATCATTTCTTATGGCATGTAAACCAATAATTTTGTCTCAGCCAGTATCAAAGTATAAGTTTGACTTGAGGGAAGTCTCATCTATGCAAATATTACAGTATTTGTCTAACTCCGACATTCTTTTACTTTCAGTTTTAAAGAGTTGAAAATATGTTTATTTTCTAATCCAGGTTTACAAATGAAATTTCGGGTCATTAATTCTAAACTACGCTTAGTTGGTAAAATATTTTTTTTTCTAAAAATCTATACGTTTTTGGGCCCAAGAAGTACAGCGTTAGAGCAAATTTTTTATAACCTTCGTTATACCGTCTTGCCCTTGCAACTCTATTTCTCAGTAAAAACTGAACTTTTACAATTTCGGAAAGGGGTTTGCTGAGGAATTTGTCGCACAAACTATTGAAGTTCTGCAGCTGTGACAGTTTTCGTTTTTCGATAATAGATTGTTTTTTGGCACATAAAATATTCTTTTTTAATAAATTTACTTTATATTTTAGCCTAGTTTTGCAAGGAGTGTTGGAGTTTGTGTCGAAGCAACCGGCGATAGCAGAGGAGATTCCACTCTGGAACTGGTCGATGGAGTTTCAACTGTTAATAGGTCTAAAAGTAAAAAAAGTGCCCAGGAAGCTTATAAAATATTTTATATCTGATTTTTAGCGAAAAAAAAATTTTACCTGTTAATTTTTTTTCGGAGCGGTTTTTATCATGTGTAGAGTCAAGGATGGTAGTTGGTTTTTGAAGGGCATCAAGCCGTATATCTAAAATTAGTAAGGGGATTTTTACAATTAGGAAAAAATATTAGGTAGTAAAGGAGCAAAATATAATTAGGTACTTACCTGATAATACAGTGATCTTTTTGGGAGGGCTCAACAAAAGAAGTATCTTCGTGACTTCTTTTTGATGGGCCGTAAAACAGTGTTGGAACTGCATGATTATAAAGACGCTTCAAGCCAGCTGTAGTTTTATACACAAATTTACTTTCAAAGTGATTTTCGCACAATTTATAATTCGTGGGATTTTTTTTCAAGAGAACTTCTCTTCCAGAAGATTTGAGCCAAGTTTCTGATCTGGAAGTAAACACAACAAAAAACATTTTGGGTCTATTCACAATAAACTCAAATGCGATTCAGCACTATGAAACTTACTTTAGAAATATCGAAAATTTGATTTATATATTTGTCGAAAACATTTTATATTTTTAACTAAACCTCTGTATTCTGGTACTTATATTTTACTGTATTTGTCCGAAAATTCAGCTCAGAAATTCCAACCGTTTGTAAGTAAAAAGGCTATGATAAACAGGCATCGACTTCATTTTATAAAATGCGACCCGTTTATCAAATTTGTAGAAGATGCCAATTTTTAATTATAGGAAACAATATTATCAAATACATACCTTACTTCATCCTTTGGAAATCTAAATAGCGACGTTTTCCCACCACTTCTTTCAGAGCAGTAGCAAATAAACACATTTAAATCCAGGCATTTTCAAAATACACAAGTACAAACTAATAATCACAAAATACTGAATGAATGAAAATAGTTTTGAATATGCCGATAGACTAAAGAACATAAAAGCGTGCACTAAACTCGAAAATTGTTCAGGCAACACGAAACTAACTAAGAGCAGCCGTACACTGGACTGCATACTAGACTGAGGGGTGGCCTGCATCCAGCGAGGAGGCGTGTCAATAAAATCATTCGGTTGCTGTCGCATTCGTTACCTTTCGAATCTGCTATTTATGGTAATTTGTGGTTTAACTGAATAAAAGCGAATTGTCAATTTTTCCTCAAAGAAAAATTATACCTTATAAACTAAGCATTTTTATTTTATTTTAAAGTTATCTATTGAATGTTATCTTTTATTTATGTTAAATTTAGATGCGTACTTAAAGCCGTGCCATGTAATATTATTGTTTTTTTGTAGCACTTCTAAATATTATTGTGTCATTATTATGATTAGTATTTGAATGTTATTATTTACATTTTTCAAACATTGCTACACCCACTTTGATATGAACTTTAATTAGGTCTAATAGTCACAAATCCTCACTTCCTCTAAAGTAAAACAAGTAAAACCTTGGCGGCCCCTTCCTAATTGATTATTGTTTAAAGCGTTGAGCTGGTAGTGTAAATATTTAATTTATTTTAGGGATCCGCTGCTCTAAAACAATTTAAAAATGGAGGTAATTTCTCAAATTCTGCAACCTTACAAAGAATTGGTGGCCGAAGTTGCAAGTTATGTTACTATTGCTCAATTTTTTTCTGGTGCATTTGTTTGTAAAGATATATATAAAAAGAAGAGTACAAAAGGAATCAGTTCTATGCCATTTATTGGAGGTGTAACTATGTAAGTACAATTTTTTTGCACTTTCATAGCTTTAAAGTGGAATTCAATGTAAAAGGATATAATGACGCACCACGTTCTTCCCAATTCTACAGTGCAACTTTTGACTCCTTATTTTTGATCACCGTTTTGCCTAAATAAAATTTGTCAGTGTGTCTATAAACTAGAGTACAGTTTAGTTTTAGATATAATTGCAAAATACATCCACCCCGGTTTAATTAAATAACCGTTTACGCATAAATCGTTCCTTTAAATCAGAACTAGCTTATGACGTTTTTTAACAAATTTATGATTATTAGACAAAATGATTTAGCAAAGTGTTTCCGAACGCAGAAGTACAAACAAGTCCTAGTAATAAATTTAACCACGCAAAAAATTCCATCCTGAAGTATGACAATAAATCTATGTGAAAAATAGGCATAAGCCAATCCTGATTTAAAGGGTCGAAATGCATAATTAATTACACCAAGGTGCATGCATTTTGCAATTTTATCTTACCTTAACGTTTTGCTTAAGGTAGCTTAAGATCCTTTATTCTACCTTTAACTGACCTTACAGCTGCACCTTTCATTATTAAAATAAAGTACCTAATTTTATATACAGGGTGTCCTGATAAGGTCGTTCTCCGGCGAATCCTTTATCGCATAGCTTTCGGAAAAAAATATTTATAGTAAAATCGACCTCGAGAAAATGCTGGAAATTATTTTCAAGTTTCTAATTCTGCCGCTAGAGGGCGTAAAACTAAAAACAAAATTAAAAACACGGAGTATTTAAAAATATGCTATATTTGGCTTAACCGATTTTGATAAACTAGGTTTCGGTTGAATGAGCTTTTACCAGGGCTTAAGATAAAATATTGGTATAATACATTTATTTTTTTGTTTTATCGCCACAGATTGATTGAGTTATAAATTTTGTCATTTTTTCGAAAAATTTTAATACAATGGTATTATTATTATAAGTCCATTAAAAAAAGCATAAAAAAGTAAAGAAACTGGTAAAAACCACATATCGATATTTTAATTAATTCTTGAGTTATTGCCGTAAATCTGCATTACTTGTATCCTTTCCTATTTTAAGCTGTCAGATAAACAACGCGGCCTTTTTATCGAGAATGCCATGACAACAAAAACCATTTGTTTCTCTGCGAATATTAAATAATACCAGTAATATCCTTATTATTTGTTTATTATCAATTTAATAACAGCATTCGTAATTACACGGCTCGTGGATAATAATAGGTGATTATTATCTACGGGCCTTGGCTAATTGTATCTTCATTGTGCAGGAATAAGATGCACATTTCCAGTTCTTCTTTAACGAGTTGCCAAACGTCTAAACACTTTTTTATAAAAATGCCGTCTTTCGTAATAACTTTTGGCATATTGTCTCGCCGCAATAGAGGCATTTAAAAAAATTCAAAATAAACGGCGAGCATTTAAAATAACTTAATAACGATTAACAACACTACTACTAATAATAATAACGATGAACTGTAAAACAAGAACTAAATTTAAAATTATCAGGTTTGACAAGAAATGCACTTGTCATTTTTTGACGTCCCTGTTTTCTGTGATTCTTGACGTCCCGGCACTCTCGATAAAAACTCCGCGTTTTTTATCTGACAACTTAAAATAGGAAAGGATACGAGTAATGCAGTTTTTCGGCAATAACTCGAGAATTAATTAAGATATCGATATGCGGTTTTCACCAGTTTCTTTACTTTTTTAAGCTCTTTTTAATGGAATAATAATAATACCATTGTACTTAAATTTTTCGAAAAAAAATGACAAAATCTATAACTTTGACACTTAGTCTCTGGGGATAAAACAAAAAAATAAATTTATTATACCAATATTTTATCTTAAGCCTTGCTAAAACCTCTTTCAAACGAAACCTAGTTTATCAAAATCGGTTAAGCCGAAACAAAGTTATTCAATTTTTTTCAAATGTACATTCGCTCCTTCCCCTCCCTATATTTGTCAGGTTAGGAAAAAACGCTTAAAAGAAAAAAGTTTTCTTATTTTACATAGTTTGTAAAAACTTTATCAACGACATAAGTTAATATGGCATTTTTAAATAATCCGTGTTTATAATTTTATTCTTAGTTTTACGCCCTCTAGCGGCAGAATTAGAAACTTGAAAATAATTTCCAGCATTTTCTCGAGGCCGATTTTACTATAAATATTTTTTTCCGAAAGCTATGAGATGAAGGGTTCTCAAGATATCGCCGGAGGACGACCTTATCAGGACACCCTGTACATATATCCAAACTAACTCAGTTTAAAAATAAAGTTTATTTTGTAAATATGCTACCAAAAATAAGTTGATAGCAGTGGCGGCTATAAGTATGTTAATTTCTGTACCTGGGACACAAATTAAATCAAGTCATCCAAGTCATTTAAAATGGTAAGACAATTTCATATAAAACATATCGCCTACTATTTAAGGTAGTTATATTACAAGGAAAATACTTGGCTATAGCATAATTCAACATACTACGGTACGAAACTTTAGAGGGTGATTTCCTGGATCGTTTTATGAAAAAAAAGTTCTTATGAACATATGTCTGGAGTTGTTTGGTTTCTGAGAAACAGGGCTTTAAAGTGTTTAAAAAAGGGGTATTTAATAAATTACTTAAATATTCCAAAACCGACGGTTGAAAATTGATACCTACAGTTATTTAAAATAATAATGTGCTTACTAGATTAAAATTATTGGGTCTAGTGGCGTCTCAGTGGGCACTACAGCCAATGAAAAAAAAGAACACCACTGATTTTTCTTACAGTTTTTATATATTTTTTTTCGATTAAGCTACTAAAATTATAACTTTTCCATCTCTTGTGTATTCTTTAATTTCAGCTGCTTAATCGGAAAAAAATATAAAAACTACAAAAAAGTCAGTGGCGTACTTTTTTAACTTTACCTCTATCTCAGAACCGAAGCAATTCCAGACATATGTTCATAGGAACTTTTTTTCATAAAACCATCTAAGAAGTTACTCTCTGAAGTTAAATAGTTATTTATTAATTCAAGTTTATATACGTATATCATAAAAGGTTTTTTCTACGATTACATTATAATAGGGTTCCTAATAGCTTTTGAAGTTTTGTTCTATTAAAAAAAATCCCTATATACCAGACCTGCTGTTGTCCGTGTCAGGCTAGGGCATCAATAATACTGCAATGAAAAAATATGATGATAGGTGGGTATGACCTATGTATGACCATATCAAAAAACTTTAGATGCGTTATAAATATCAAAAATTACTATTGATAATAATTTTAGTGTAAAATATTTCTAACACAGTTTTGGATATCATGAAATTGTGTAAACTAAAGACCTATTTTATTTTACTCTTACATAAATGGCCACTTTACGACTGCTAATATAATAAACAACTGTTTATAATGTAATTATACGTAAACGCTATTATTTTAAAAGATACCGATTTATTTTGTTAAACTTCCTTTTGTTTCTTCTTATGCTTAATAGCTTTTCTTTATTAATACCTTTTTGTCATATACATCATGTTCTAATAGGAACATTTACATATTTTAAACATTGTAAAAAAGTTTTCACCAGCGACAGTGAAATTACAGGGTTTTTAAATTTTTATGTTCTTAAAATATTATTATACAATTTTTACATTTCTTATTTTACTGCTAGTGGTATTCTTTTTTCAATATTGTGAATGTGGTACATTCTTTTTTTCACCAAGTTTTAGAATAACTTCTTTTTAGTTTTTTTTTTATCATAAAAACATTTTTAGATTAGATTAGTAGACCTTTTGATAACTACAATAATTGTTAAAGAGACTACTGATCACTAGAAATATTATCTGAGCCAGATATCAAAAATAAGTTAAACAAATAGATAAATAGGTAGATGAATAGGTTAATCACAGTCCTGCATTGTTTAACACTTTGAAAGTTATTTTAAAAATTTTAACTGTTTTCTAGTAATTGGGTAGCGCTGATTTCAAATCTTTTTTTAGTTTTTTTGTTTCACGTAAGGTTTTTTTTTAAACCAGTAAAATCCAAAAATATAGAAAAAACACGATATATTTTATTTATAAGCTAGCATTATAATATATTAAATAAAGAAATTACAATGCTAAATATACACATAGAAACTATTAAACATAGTTACTTATTTTACGCTTTTAAAAGCAAAGTTTTCTTTTTTTTTTAGAAAAGCTTCTTTTGGTTGTTTTTCTGTCATATTCAGCTAAAGGAAGATCTTTTCTCAATATCCAACAGTAATCGGCCATTATTTTTGTATCCAGCGCCCCTAAAATCTTTCACCTTGCTCTTCAACTCACGTCCCCAGCCTTACGATTTCTATGCCAAGAGACGGTAGTTTCTGGGGCAAGCCTTTTTTTTTGTTTCAACCCAGACTCCAGTACTTCAGGAAGATCTTTTGAAAGTCCCAAATCTCTTACTAAATATTTAGTTCGGCTTGTAAAAATAGTTGAGGTTGGTTTTGAGCTGAGATTGATGGTTCAAAATCACTAGCTTGTAGGGAGCCGGAAGAGGAGTTTTTACTATCTTTTTTAGAACTTTGGTGGGTATAGGTATATCATCATTGTAGAACTGGTTTGATAGCTAAGTCAATATTGTCTGAATACAAAATATGTTGCAATTTGCAATGTGTTTCTATTATATCTGTTATGCCCCTTCACATGCCCCCTATCACAAAGACAAAAGTTGCAATCATCATGATGATTTTGCGGTTCTCTACCAACCATCGGAAGGATTTTGGAATACCGCTGCTTCCGGAGCTTCTCCCCCGCCCTTGTCACAGGTGGCACATTTGTGCAATCTTCCCTCCCCTGGTGTGACGTGATATATTTTGCAGTTTTAAATTTAAATATTATTAAACCAAAACAGCACTTCATATATTTATGTAAAAATCTTTATTTTTTTTAAATTCAATGAATTAAACGTACAGAAATTTTACAAATACATATAAAATCAAATGTACGATACAAAATTTAATCATCTTGTGTTAGACTTTGAACTCATTTCTTTATATTGTTTATGACAAAGCAGTCGCTTCGTTTTTAGCTTGAACAATGTTAGGAACATTGGCTCCGCATGTTTAATTAAAACAGGTGTTAGTAAAAAACCCTCTCATAATAATCTCCACAGGATAGATTGTTCCACACCGTAGCACGTGACAACCCCACATTTTACTTTATGTAAAAAAAGTCTACGCAATCATGTACGTGTGATTTACATACATGATAGCAGACGAGATGTCTGCTATGGCACAATGTATTTGTTAATTCCAGTAAATTCATCAGTGACCAGTTAGTTCTAAATATTAGGCAACACGATGCCTCCTACACTCTTAAAGTTTCCTTTTTGCTAGTTCCCAGTAGTTCGATGACTGGAATCAAGATATGAACCGAAATTGTCGTATTTTAATATAACACCAGTAAGTTAGTGACTAAGAGGTGCGATTTGTCGCCCCACAAGTCCATTAAATGCAGTTATTTCTGGAGCATTTCTGGTGATGCAAATAGCACCCAAGTCAAAATCTTTTAAATATTGTACAGCTGAAACTTGCTCGTATCATGGATTTTCGTCGGGAGTAAAAATAAACACGGGTTTGTGTGACACCATGAAGCTTATGACTCGCCCCTTCCCTTGCCACTTAATAGCATACTGTGTTGATTGCCTCTCTCCTTCTTAACTTTTGACATAATTTACGAATGGCCCCTCAATTTTAAATCCATTTTGACAATCCTGTAATTTATTAACACTTTATTTTATCCTCTTTCTGTATCATATTTTGTTACACAAGACAAAATGACATTAAAATTAATTACAAACTTTTTTCAAACTGAAAGTTTATACCTTAGTTCATACTAAGTTGTTAAATGTGAGGTATGCTTTACGCACAATTAATCGTCATTTTGAAGAGAAAAATAACTTGTTTTTTTTATTAGAATTCATTCTGGGTTCCAGATTTTTAATCTAAAATTTGTACCCTACGAATCGATTTAAAAACGGACGTTAGGCCTCTTGTTAACATATCCCTATATGTTTAAGTTAACAGTGTTAAACAAGTTTCAGTTTATTTTTTATCTTGTATGTTTTTGTATTTTTAATTAATCACATTTTAATTTATTTTCTAGCTTCCGAAACCTATTATCTATTATTTATAATATTATATTATCAAAAACAATTTTTAATAAAATTTAAAAAAATACTTAATTTTAATAAAATAAAAAAAATTCTACTAGGTGACAACTAATGGCAGCCAACTACACTTGCATCATTTGTAAGTATATTTAAACATTACATACATCCAGAACATAAAGTCCGACAAATTGCGTCTTGGCCAAATAAATACCAAAATGATTAGTGACTTTGATTGGTTTTAGTTAATGTTTGGTATTTTTAACTAAAACTATCCAGAGCTACATTTTGGATTTGCCTAGACCCTTTGAGCACCCACCCACTGGCAGGCCTGCCGCTTGGCAATCCGAATAAGAATGCGAGAGAAAAATAAATCGAACTACTATCTTTTTCTCTCGCTCCCTCGCTCAAACGTGCTGATTGGTCGGTGGGAGGGATGTGTACTCCGCTCAGCGTGCTGATTGGAGGGCGGGGTATAAACCTCTTCCCCCCACCGACCAACAGCACATTGGAGTGAAGAAAGTATAAGGAAGGTAGTTAGTCCAATTTTTCTTTCTCTCTTGCTCTGCCGAGTGGCAGTGCTGTCTCTAGTAGGTAGGTATATGCTTGAAGCCTGTACCCATCGCCATTCGTCGGTGTGTGTGTTTGTTTATATATATATATATATATATATATATATATATATATATATATATATATATATATATATATATATATATATATATATATATATATATATATATATATATATATATATATATATATATATATATATATATATATATATAATATATATATATATATATATATATATATATATATATATAAAAAATATATATATATATATATATATATATATATATATATATATATATATATATATCTATATATATGGTTTTTATTTTTCTGTTTTGTTTATTTATACTTTTGTACAATTAACCAATAACAGTGTTGTGATTTAATTTTTTTTCTGGTATAGGAGTGTTAATATTTTTTCGTTGCTTAGCATATGTACAGGGTGGCCTTTCTCGGAAACTGTAAGTTATATAAGAAAAAGTTTTTTTATTGGAAAAATATCTTTAATTTTATATTGTTTTAAGGTTGGCTGCGTTTTTATATACAGAGTGGAGACACAAAGTTATTTTTTTTAAGAAACGCTTATTTTTGGATGGCCCTTTCAAACACAAATTCAACAATATATATGACTATGCATAGACGGATGGGTACTAAAATTATTAGCGGACATTTGGAGTGATGCGGCGCCATAAGAGTTTTGTCTTCACTCCCCCCCAATACACACATAAATTAAATTCACTTTTTTTTGATAAAGTATATTTATATTACTGAGAACACCAGGAACATTTTTTCAAAAAGATACATACGTAATAATAAATTTAAAGTAGCAATAATTTTTTTAATAATTTGGAATTTCGTGCAACGCAGTCGATTATCTCTTTAACACTGATATTATGAAGGATTTCTTTTTTAACCGCCATAAGCATAAAGCTGGATAAAAGTTCTTGACTAGGAGTTCGTAGACGATTTTTAATGAATTTCAGTTTTGAAAAACAGCGTTCACAGGCCAATTGAGTGATGTACTGCGTTGCGAGATATTTATATGCCAAACCAATAATCGAATAGGCACTACATATTAAGCTGTACCGTTCTAAAACTGAAAGGCAGCAAATTAAGCAACTGCGACAAAAATTGGTACATTTTTTAAAACGAATCTCATCGTCTTGTTCTTCATCGACTTCGTCATCGCTTTCAGAATTGTCCGGAAATTCTTCGTCATCATTGTCTTCAGCTTCAATTGAACTTAAGCCATTCTTCAAATTTGGCCAGTTCTCAGCAAAGAGATCAAATCTTTTTTCAAACGTTTTGCGGCAGCTTCTTCGTTTATTTGTATCAACAATTTGCTGAGCTGATCAAAAGCATTCATTGGTATTGTTCCTCCTTGTCAGAATCGGAACCTGATTCTTCCGATCTTTTTTTTTTCTTTTCTTTTGGCATTTGACCTGTAACTCCTCTTCCACATTGGCCTCAATACCTTTTTCTTCCATTATTAAGTTCATTTTTGCCACGAAATTGTCTGCTGCAGACTTTACTCGCTCAAAAAAAGATATTACTTTATGTTTAAAATGCTTTACTAAATCATTAAATTTTAAAAAAATCAATCAAAAATTCGTAACTTAATCTGGCTGGTTATAACAATTTCAAATTTCAGTAAATTTTCTTTTAAATTTCTGGCTTTGAAACAAACATCTGCAGAAAATTGTCCATCGGTTTCCAGTTTCATAAGTGCTTTGATAAGCGAGATATACAAAGCATTTTTGCTGTTGTGGAATTTTCCAATTTTTTTTTAACTGAAATCTCTCTGCTATACTATCTCGTTTCATTAATTCATGACAACGTTATTTTTTTGCTGAATGCTCGTCAAACAGTGATTTTCTAGTATGATTCTCTAAAAAGACTACAACCTCATTTGGAAGACTAAATAAGGAAGTAGCAGGTGTCGATTATGTCTGTAATAAATAAATTCAATACATGCGCATAGCACCAAACATGTAGTATATCTGCACCAGTTCGCTGACTTAGCCATGCTTGAAAACCATTATATGCACCTTCCATATTTGCTGCGCACACCCATTGGCACGCTCCAGTAAAAAAAATAAATTTTCAGTGTACGTTTGATCACATAATCGGCGCCAAGCTAAAGAGCGTCTTATCTGCACTTTTTCGACGTTCATTGCATACGCTTGCGTACGCTTGTTTATTTTTCAATTTTTTAAATTTTTATATAAAATAGTTCTTTTTTCTCTTCAACGTACCGGCGCTGCAGTATCGAAATATCGGAGCGGCCGCGCACCGGGCATTTGCCCGGCTTGCCCTATGGCCCATCCGTCACTGTGACTATGGTTCTGTGATGCAGCGTTTTAAACTTATTAAAGAATATTTTCAGAATGGATGCAATTATGTAACCGCTATGACTACGACGCTTATTACCTTAAAAATATTATCCGTATTCTGTTTTATATGATAGTGCTTTTGATCATTTAATGTTCTAATTTAAAATTCTGTAAAAAACTACGCAGTGTTGCCAAGATTTGCAAACTGCAATTCCAGTAATATAATAGAGTATAGGTTTTTGACTTCCCGTTTTGGCTTAATCACCGGATTCAAAAGATATGAGACTTTGATGTAGGTCCTTATCAGCGTGTTTACAATTTTACAAAATTTGGCAACATGGTGGAAAGCTTGATATTGTGTTTTTTAATAAGACTTCTTAACGACTTCCTAAAAGGGTTATGACCACGTTGATAAGGAGCTAATTCGCAATGTCATATCTTTAATTATTAAAATCTATTTTTAAATCCGCCAACACGGTAAGTCAGAAACCTATACCATTATATCATGGAAATTGCAATTAATTAATTAATATTGGAAAAAAAGCGAAAAGTAACAGTTTGCGAACCTTGGCTACACTACGAAGTTTTTGACAGAACCATACTTAATCATATATATGTAAAGAAAATAGATTTCTTTAATTTTGAATTTGGCGCGCTTCTTGCGGTTTATTATAAATGTCAAACTGATTAGTTTGAAGTTGACTTGGACGTTAGAATTATTAATAATATTGTATTAGGAAAAATGCCGTAAAGTAAACTTTGAATGAGATTTATTTTGTGAAGAAACGATTAGAATTGGTGGAAAAATAAACTTTGAATGTCGTTTCTTTGTTTTCAGGTGAGGTTTTTTTACAATAGTGTTCTAAATTAGATGTTTTCTTTGATAAGAAACTAATAAAATAAATCTTTGTTTTCAAGCAACACATTAGTTTATTTCCACAAAACCATAAGATATAGTCTTATATATATATATATATATATATATATATATATATATATATATATATATATATATATATATATATATATATATATATATATATTTTTTTTAATATATATATATATTTTTTTTTTATAAGGTTAATTTCTTGGACTGTGATTTAATAATATTTTTTGGAGATTCTTTTTCTTGGGTTTTGCAGTCCTTCAAATTACAAATGGAAAAAAGAAAAGTGTTTTTTTTTTCAGAAAAATGTATTTTTTTTTTTAATTGTTTTGACGTTTCGGCCGGATATTCCCTAGCCTTTTTCAAATAGTTGTAGTAGTCTGCAACAAATTTTTTTCATAATTACTCTTTAAGTTTACATTAAATCACTAAGCCTACCTTATAATTAACATTTACATATATATGTACAGGTGCATACATCAATAAAAAACAATTTCATTTTGAACACATATAAATAAACTAACGAAAACAGATACACGCACGAGCCGAGGAACACGTCACATTTTTAAAATTTAGTTTTGTATACTGATTTTACTTTGGCTGGAATGCATTATCGTTTGTTGTTGGTAAAAACTGATGTTAAGTTATTTTTATAGAGAGGGGTGTTAATTTCTTTTTTTTATTTTAAATTTTTTGTTTACTTAGATTAAACGTTTTATTTAATTATAGAACTATAAATTTTATTAAGTTGTCTAGTGTCAGTTTTTAGATTTATTGTGTTTTTGTTTTTTTGAATTTCAATCATTTCGTAAAATTCTCTTTTTTTGGTGTGGTTTTCAGTTTTTAATATTTTTACGTTATCAAAATCAAACCTGTGACTCGTCTCTGATGTATGATTTGTAAGGGCGGTTGTTTTTTTGTCAAATTTATGTCCATTAATTCTATTTTTAATGTATTGGCTAGTCTGTCCTATGTACACCGAGTTACAGTTATAGCATGGAATTTCATATACGACGTTACTTCTTTTATCTTTAGGTATTTTAGTTTTTAGCTTTGAAAAATTGGATTTAAGAAGATTATGCGCTTTATGACATACTGTGATTTTTTCATGTTTAAATATATTTTGGAGATTTTGTGACAAACCTGGAATATATGGAAGAGTAAGGTAGTTTTTGTTTTATTTTCCTGCTTTTTGATACGTGACTTGTTTTATTGTAAAATCTGAATTCGTTTTTAAAAATTGATTCAATTAACTTATTTGGGTAATTATTCTTTTTAGCGCTTCTTTTGCCTTTCTTAATGCATCGACTCTGTATTCAGGATCAGTTAGTTCTATCGCCCGGTCAGCGAGTCCCAGTATCACTGATTTTTTGGGAGATTGAGGTGGGAGAGTCGTAATGTAAGTATCTAGAGGACCAAGTTTCTTTTGTGAACCATTCGGTTTTGATATGGTTTTGTGTATGATCAGTGTAAGATCTAAAAAGTTTATTTTATTTTGTTTTTCGATTTCAATAGTAAATTGTAGTCTGTTGTGATAGCTGTTAAATAGTTTTAATATATTTTCATGTTCGTTTGTAGGTACTGCCGTTATACAATCGTCTACATATCTATAAAAAATGGAATATTGAAGTTTAATTTGTTTATTATTGTTTCTGAGTCCTCTAGAACGATTTGTGCGATGACGCTAGAAATCGCAGCACCCATTGCACAACCTTCAATTTGTTTATAAAAGGTTTTGTTGTATAAAAAGTATGTTGAATTTAATGTCACCCATGAATGAATTCTTAAATGCCATTGAGTTGACATTAAATTCAAGCATACTCACAAAACCTTTATAAACGAAATTGTATTGATGGGTGCTGATTTCTAGCGTCATCTGATTCGAAAGGACCTCGAGAAAATAATAATAAACAAATTAAACTTCAATATTCCTTTTTTTAGATATGTAACGATTGTTAAGCGACAAACGAATGAAATATATTAACTATTTCAGCAGACTATTTACTATTGAAATCGAAAAAAATAAAATAACTTTTAGATCTTACACTGTATCATACGCAAACCAATAAACAATGTTCACAAAAGAAATGTCTCAGTTACGACTTCTACACCCAATCCCAAAAATCAGTGATACTGACCAAACTGATCTGATCATAAGAGCAGAAACGCTAAGAATAATTGCAAATAAGTTAATTGAATCAATTTTAAAAACAGATTCATAGATACAATAAAATCAGATCAAAAGCAGGAAAATAAAACAAAAACTCCTTACTCTCCATATATTCCAGGTTTGTCACAAAATCTCAAATATATTTAAACATGAAAAATCACAGTATTCATAAAGCGCATAATTTAAATCCAATTTTCAAGAAAACTAAAATACTAAAACAAAGATAAAACGTCTGTATGAAATTCCATGCTAACTGTATTACTGGAAGCTAGCATATACATTAAAAATAGAATTAATGGTAGACAAAAAACAAACCACCTTACAAATCATACATCAGAAGAGTCGACGATTTGATTTTGATAACGTAAAAAATTAAAACTGAAACCACACCAAAAGGAAGAAAGATTGAAATTCAAAAACAAAAACACAATAAATCTAAAAACTGACACTGCTAATATAAAATTTATAGTTCTATATAAATAACGTTTAATCAAGTAAAACAAAATTTAAAATAAAAAAAAATTAAACCTCTTAAATAACTGCTAACATCAGTTTTACACAAACAACGATAATCAATAAGTAAAATCAGTATACAAAACTAAATTTTAAAAATGATTTTTTTATCTGTTTCGTTAGTTTTTTTATTTAAAATGAAATTTTTTTTGATTATACCAGTACATATATATGAAATTTAATTATAAAGGGAGGCTAGTGATTAATGTAAACAAAGTAATTATGAAAAAAATTTGTTGCGAACAACTATTTGAAAAAGGCCCAAATTTTTCCGGGCCAATAATCAAAACAATAAAAAAAAATTTCTGGAAAAAAAAACACTTTTTTCCATTTGTATGAAGACTCAAAACCAAAAAAAAAAATTAAAATATATATATATATATATATATATATATATATATATATATATATATATATATATATATATATATATATATATATATATATATATATATATATATATATATATATATATATATATATATATATATATATACAGGGTGTCCCAAAAGTAATGGGACACAGAGCAACAGCAGATTCCTTAGGTCAAAATAATGCAATTTACGTAAACTTGCCTTATCCGAAAGTTAATAATAACAAAGATACAGGGTGTTAAACTTTTAATTTTGCTTTCGTTTTTTCTTAATAATTCTTTAACCAAATGACCTAACGGTACAAAATTTGGGATCTGGGGGTTTTTTGAGGCGAGAAATTTAAATTCGTCCACGCTTTTAATGTTGCTACTAGAGGGCGCCAGCTACGGCCTACCTCACTTGTTTTAATTGTCGTAACTTTCTTTAGGCTTAGAATATTGACCTGTTTATTAAAAAATAAGGGTAATTGTCTAGAAAGTGGGCGCAACTCCGATTTTGACCAAATTTGGTATACTGGGGTTTTTTGGGGCGCTGATCACGAATCTGAAACCTTTTGGCGGAAACGTTTCGTTTTCAAGATATCCATCATCAAGCTTAAAAATCAAACTAACCTCATTTACACTATTCCTCCTTCTTTTTGTACAGAATTCTTGATTTTTACACTAAATTGAAACACAATAGTTGATAAACACCTTTTAAAAACTTGTTTTTATATTTATTTTATACCTATTTTTTATTTTATTGTAAAAATTCACTATCAAACGCCGCGCCGCAACCAGGTATACAATAGGGAATCATGGCCGCCCCATTTGAAAGTGATACTTGGCAATTTAATGAAGAAGAAGGTGTAAAATGAACATAAAAAAAAGTTTCTAAAAGGTGTTTATAAAATATTATGTGCAACTTTAGTGTAAAAGTCAAGAATTCTGTACAAAAAGAAGGGGGAATATAGTGTAAGTGAGGTTAGTTTGATTTCCAAGTTTGATGATGGATATCTCGAAAACGAAACGTTTCCGCCAAATATTTTTTCAGATTCGTGATCAGAGCCACAAAAAACCCCCGTATGGTCAACATCGGAGTTGCGGCCACTTTCTAGACAATTACCAAAATAAGTTACTATAAATCCATCTGCATCAAAAATGCATACTTTATTTAAGTCTCTAGGAGCAGCCGTTCTCGAGATAAACGCACTTTAAAGGATCTTGCAATTTTTTTATGGAAAATAAATTTTATCCAATTGTTTTCAAACTTTGCATAGTGATAGTTGTAAACACGCTGATCAAAGGTCTTCCAGGGCACAAAACCCGAAAACGCCTCCAGACCCCCAAAATTACCCTCAAAAGTCCCCAAATCCCCAGTGACCTTTTTTTTATATATATTTTATATATATATATATATATATATATATATTATATATATATATATATATATATATATATATATATATATATATATATATATATATATATATATATATATATATATATATATATATATATATATATATATGTGATAAATTGAAGTGCATGCATGGGATCTCGGAAACCGTAAGAGATACGAAGTCGGTTAAATTATGGCAAGTTGCGCATTTAGATGCATAACAATATGCCGTTTAGAAAGTTGTAAAATTCCGAGTACTTCCGGAGATATCCGAAAAAAACTGAAATTTGGCGATTTAGTTTTTATTTTTTTCTTACGTTATTTAAAGAGATGGAGAAAAACAAAAGACACTTTCTCATGGCCACTTTTTAAGCTCTACAAAACAGCGTTGAGATATTTTCCATACGACGTTTCGTTTTCGTTAAACCATCATCAACTTTATTTTTTAAATACGACACTCAATTGTTTATTGCATTTTTTTTCAAGCAGTTATAATCCCAATTACAATGATGTATAACACTTAATATTTTTCTGTTAAATAAACATATTTTCCATAAGAGACAATGAGTTAGACAAGGAACGCACATCATTTCTTATAGGGGCGTTCCATATTTGTTAATAAATATTAAGTGTTATACATTTTTGTAATTGGGATAATAAGGGCTTCAAAAAAATTAAATAAAAAACCCAGGTCCGTATTTAAAAAAATAAAGTTGATGATGGTTTAACGAAAACGAAACGTCGTACGGAAAATCTCTCAACGTTGTTTTGTAGAGCTTAAAAAGTGGCCATGAGAAAGTGCAAAATCGGAGATATCCGGAAAAAATCGAAATTAGCAAATTTCGATTTTTTCCGGATATCTCCGGAAGTACTCGGAATTTTACAACTTTCTAATAGGCATGTTGTAAGGCACCTAAATGCGCAACTTTGCCATAATTTAACCGACTTTGTATCTCTTAGGGTTTCGAGATCCATCATGCACTCGATCTGTGGCACCCTGTATATATATATATATATATATATATATATATATATATATATATATATATATAATAATATATATATAATATATATATATATATATATATATATATATATATATATATATATATATATATGAAGGAGACCCCTTAAATTGCTTTAAATATTTAAATTGGGAAAAAATGTTTTATACAGAAATATTTAAGTTTTTGCTGCTCTATATTTTGCGACCAACGTTATGTATACAGGGTGTATCAAAAAGCCCATTCAAGGGCAAAGTTCTTTTTTTTTTTTAATGACTCCCTATATTTTTTGTTACATTTTTGTTTTCTGCATAAAATTCTAGATATTTTTTATCTAGCATATCATATCCCTATATTCAATTGTTTACGAGATATCTGCATTTAAAAACAAATTTTGAATGCGCTTATCTCTTAATGTTGTTTTACGTTTTTATGGTTTTAGCGGTTTTTTTAGTAACAAAACAGCCATAGTAATAATAAATAAGTAATTAGATATCATATGACAAGTAAAAATAGGTTAAACCTTAAACAAAAAAAAAAAATTTTAACATTTTTTTTACTGATCAATAAAACTGTCGTTTTGACATTTTTAGCTAGTTACTGTGGTTATTATTCCACTCTCAAAAAACCGCTGAAACCATAGAAACGTAAAACAACATTAAGAAATAAGCGGATTTTTCCATTCAAAATTTGAATTTAAATGCAAATATCTCGTAAACAATTGGGAGGGGGGGGGTGATTCATGAGGAAATGTCAATTCTTCAGGTACGTACTTGAGGTCCAAAAATAAGCATAAAAGTTTATACACATATGAGTCCGCAAGGCCTTCTTTTTCGATATACAGGGCGTTAAAATTTGTATTTATATTTTTTTATATTTTTTTTATGTTTTGCTTAACATAATTTAAGAACAATAATTTTATTGAAAATTAAAATACATATCGTTTAATTATACATTTTCTTATTTTTTTTTTAAATTTTGCTATAATAAAATCAGATGCGTGTCATGCGTGGTATTTTTTTTTTAATCGAAATATCCCGAAAACGGTTGCTCATATCAACTTTTAACAGGTATACCTTTTTGACGTAAAAATGACAAAACCGTTATTTAATTTACTTAAAAATGAAATACATTACCGTACCAAAAAGTTGTAATTGTTCAAAATAGTAAAAAGGCGTGTAGGTGACTCCTCCTACAAGTAAGAGCCGTACTAAGATTAGATTCGAATCCGTCATACCAAAAAACCCCCGGATACCAGATTTACTTTAATATTTACATTATTATAGATTTTATTTAAAAAATAGAAAAAATAAATAAAAACTTTAACACCCTGTATTTTGGAAACGAAGGCCTTGCGGACCCATATTTGTATAAACTTTTAGGTTTATTTTTAGACCCTGACTACGTACCTGAAGTATTGACATTTCCTCATGAATCACCTTGTATATATATCGTTCAATTTGTCTTTGAAAGGGGTATCCAAAAATGTAATAAAATATAGGGTGTTTATAAAAACGGAACAAACCTAAAAACACAATAAAATTAGAAATACTTTTATAACTTATAAATGGGCCACCCTGTACAAGTTATACTTTATTTCTTTATTTTATTTAGTTTTAATTTTTTTGTTCATTGTTTTATGTAAGTGCATGTGGTTTTTATATACAGGGTGCCACAGATTCGAGTGCATGCATGGGGATTTCGGAAACCGTAAGAGATACGAAGTCGGTTAAATTATGGCAAAGTTGCGCATTTAGGTGCCTATCAACATGCCTATTAGAAAGTTGTAAAATTACGAGTACTTCCGGAGATATCTGGAAAAACCGAAATTTGCCGATTTCGTTTATTTTTTCTGACGTTATTTAAAGAGATCTGAAAAACAAAAGACACTTTTTTGGCCACTTTTTAAGCTCGTCAAAACAGCGTTGAGAGATTTTCAGTACGACGTTTCGTTTCGTTAAACCATCATCAACTTTATTTTTTAAATCGGCACCTAATTGTTATTGCATTTTTTTAAAAACAGTTATAATCCCAATTACAATGATGTATAACACTTAATATTTTTCTGTTAAATAAACATATTTTTCCATAAGAGACAATGAGTTAACAAAGATCTACATCATTTCTTATAGGGGCGTTCCATATTTTTAAATAAATATTAAGTGTTACACATTTTTGTAATTGGGATAATAAGGGTTCAAAAAATTAAATAAAAACCCAGGTCCGTATTTAAAAAAGAAATTGATGATGGTTTAAAAACGAAACGTCGTACTGGAAAATCTCTCAACGCTGTTTGTAAAGGGATTAAAGTGGCCCATGAGAGTGTCTTTTGTTTTTCCATATCTCTTTAAAGTAACGTCAGAAAATAAAAACGAAATCAGCAAATTTCGGTTTTTTTCGGATATCTCCGGAAGACTCGGAATTTTGCAACTTTCTAATAGGCATGTTGTTAGCCACCTAAATGCGCAACTTTGCCATAATTTAACCGACTTCCTATCTCTTACGGTTTCCGAGATCCCCATGCATGCACTCGAATCTGTGGCACCCTGTATATTGTAAATTATTACTTTGGACCGAAACAGTAAGGTGCGTGAAATGGTTACACTTATCTGTTCGTACTGAGATTCAAATCACGGTTAAACTTTTTCTCTATTTTTGAAGTAATATACATTTTTCTTTTAATTTATTATACTTATACACTTATACACATACACACCTAATATGAAAACACCTACGTCCTTGTTAACAGCTTAAATTTTATGTTTTATTTTAATGTTTTATGTTTTTAGTTGTTCAATATTGCTTATTTTTTTTTATAATATTACTTTCGTAGCGAAAGTCGCTTTATCATTATATTTATTTTTGTTGAAAAAAATTCATATCGTTTTGAAGACACCCAATTATTCCTTGGCAATAATTAGGTCGCTGAATCTCAGCATCAGTTAAGTTTTGTACTCTCAAAATTTATAGGGATAATTTTTTTTTAAAGTATCATGAATTTTTCCCATAATTTGTTTAATTAATTTACTGCATTAGGTATTGATCTGATTATTTCATTATAAATTATAAACTTAAATATTTTTAAAACGATTAAAACAAATTGGGATTTTTTAAAATTGTTAAAAAATGTTATATTATATATTTTTTAAATTAGAATAAATGAAGTTTTTGTTTCAAATAAAAACATAAAGGGTATACCTTTAAAAAAATAAAACTATTAATTTTCTTGACTCCGTTATTTTTATTTGTTTCTTTCATTCTTGTTCAGTAACTATTAAAAAAAAACTGTGAAACTTTTATTAACGTTTATTTCTCCATCTTCTTGGTTTAATTATTTTTTATATTTCTTTTCCGTGGTTTCTTACCAATAAGTTCAATTGTTTCATCAGAATTTTAATCTATTTATATTTTAACCAAGGCCAGGTATAGGATGGTTCACATCACTTACCATCCAGGCCACGACAAAAGTTTATATTGAATAATTGCCATATTTATTACATAAGCCATTAAGCAAATTTTTTGCGTATGGTTTCCTTTTTTAATAGTGTTTTATTTTTTTGGCAGTTGCATATTACTCATTGTCACTAGCTTAATAGATCAAAATAAGTTTTCAAACTAGCGTTAGTGTTTTGTCAGAACACTTTTGCTCCTTTTAGTTGTAGCATTTGTCGGTGGAGTTGCAGTTGCCTGAAAATGGTTATATTAAAAAAGAGTTAAACGTTTGTTTGGATCCTTATTTCAAAGTAGAACTAAGGGATAAATTAGTTGTGTTTCAAAAACATTCTTGTGTTTCTATATGGGAGCTCTTGCTTTTGCTGCGCTTTCTCTAGAACTGACAACAAGATCGGTAAAATACTGTTTCAGCAGTCGTTTATTTATAAATGGTATTAGGGTCCGTATTATAAAAGTGTCGGTAAACTGTGTAAAAAGATCTTAAGATTAAACTGATATTTAAATCCATTTTTTTTTCTTTTAAAAAAGTATTTTCCTTTTAGTTAACAATCTTTAGTTTAAACAGTACCGGAGCACCGATTTCGAAATCTCAAGTTTAAACCTAATTTTATCGGTAATGAATGTTTATAAAATCAACAAGTGGAAAACTTGTTGCCAAAGAATTGGCGCAAAAGGTTAAGGCAGTAGTTCTCCAGATCTCAACTAGTTTTCTACAAGTTGCTTGCGCAAAGCGCGCAGCAACAAATCTTCCACTTTTAGTTATCACCTTTCTTTGATTTTTACCGACACTCCTCGGGAAACCAAAATTTAGTGGAAGATTTGTCTCCCCACAAGTGGAAGACAGAAAAATTTGCTGTATTTTGTAGCAAAAGGAACAGATTGCCGCAACTTGTGGAAAATGGATGACTTTGATGTAAACGCGGCTTAACGTATGTATATCCATACATAATTTTCTCTAAAAAAGATTTTAAAATAGGCAACAAACTAGTGTTTTGGAACTTGTACATAACATAACCTTGTCATTCGAATATCAGCATTGACATTTAACAGGTTGATTGCCAAAAACCGAATACATGCCGAAAAATCAAGAAAAATTGTTATTTTCTAAATTTATTAACAAAACGATGGCCCTAAAATACTGTTTTTTTTTCTTTAAAATATTACATGAATTAAAAAGGTTCAAAGTACTTTAAAATAACAGCATGCAGGATATACTAGAAGTAATTAAAAAAAACATGGCGGAAAAAGTTGATAAAAAGTGCTTTTTGTCTAGAAAGTGGCCGCAACTCCGATTTTGACCAAATTTATTATACGGGTTTTTTTTGGGGCGCTGGTCACGAATCTGAAAATTTATTTGGCGAAAATGTTTCGTTTTCAAGATATCCATCACCAAACTTAAAAATCAAACTAACCTCATGTACACTATATACCCCCTTCTTGTACACAATTCTTGATTTTTATACTAAAGTGGCACACAAAATTTATAAACATCCTTTAAAAACTTTTTTATGTTTATTTTACACCTTTTTTTCATTAAATTGTCAAGTATCACTTTTAAACGGGGCGGCCATGTTTGCTTAAAAATTTCCTATTGTATACATGATTGCGGCGTTTGAAAGTGAATTCTTACAATTAAATGAAAAATAGGTATAAAATAAATATAGAAACAAATTTTTAAAAGGTGTTTATAAACTATTGTGTTCCAATTTAGTATAAAATTTAAAAATTCTGTACAAAAAGAAGGAGGAATAGTGTAAATGAGGTTAGTTTAATTTTATTTTAAAATTTGATGATGGATATCTTGAAAACAAAACGTTTTTGTCGTTTTTCAGATTCGTAATCAGCGTCCCAAAAAACCCCCGTATATCACATTTGTTCAAAATCGGAGTTCCGGCCACTTTCAAGGCAATTACTAGTGTTTTTTTTTAATATTTCACAAACTGTATAAACTATAATTTCAGTTTGTGTCAAATTTTTATGGTTAAATCGTCTGGTTTTTTTGGAAATAATTAACCTGATATACAATGTAATTATGTAAAATAGAAAACAGATGAAGACACAAAGATCAACACTCAAACCCACTAACACGCACACAGACTTAGACTGCGCCCAGTATTTTTTATCTATTATACATGTTTTTAGTTTTATTTAGGCTGTTAAACACTTTTTTTAAGAATAGAGGTAATTAGAATTAAAAAGAAAACATTAAAATAAATACAGGGTGATTCCAAGTTGATGCTTTTTTTTAACTGTATATAAAACTCATTAAAATAAACAAATTTTTTAAATCTAGTGTGTGAAATACGGTCCTCTCTTAAGTAAGTTGTCTCCGCCCAAGAAGGCGCCGGGCTGTAGTGCTTGGACACGTTGAACGGGATTTTCCCGCAATGTTGTCCACACTTTTTTTTGACTTAAACCGACCTGACTTGCAATCACCCGAGTACTTGGTTCCAGAATGAGCCCGCAAGAGAAACCGTCGCGCGAACAATCTCGAAACAAGCGTCACAGATTAACAACACTCCATGAATGAGGAACATATCCACGTATTCATTGTTGTTGGTTTGTGCCATTTTCGCGATTTAATAATGATTTAAAATTAAAATTAACCCTCGCCTCGTCCGGTAAAAGCGGTAATTGCGACTGATTCGACTGCGTGGTTAACAAGACAAAAAACAAGCGTTAATAAGAAATAAAGTATCTTTTAATGCCCAGGCCCGCACTAGACACACCTTCAAATAAATTTATGTAGCTTTGTTATTTTTGGGTTTTTGAAAAAAAAATATTTAGAAAAGTTGCTTATTTTAACGAGTTTTATACACAGTTAAAAAAAGCCTCAACTTAGGACTCCCCTGTATTGACGATAATTTGTTGAATTTAGCTAAAATAAAATAGTTGAATTTCTCTAGTCTCTCTTAATTTTATGTATTACACTTTTAAGAAATAATGTAATCTAACATAAAATCGTCGGTTCCAACATTTTTTTTTATTAAAATAAAAGGTAAATTTTTAGCACGTTATTAAGTATCCATTATTTGTATGTTCACTGTATATTTTTAATTAGTGTATTTCTATTGTCTTTTTTTTTCTTTTAACCCAATAAAATAGTATGACTAAGTTTATTACATATATTTTGTAGTGCTGTCTTGATGATCAAATACGGCTTAATTTTATCAGATGTTGCAATTTTAAAAGTTAACGCTGTAGCAATAGTATTAAATGCAATTTACTCCCTGTTTTACTACTATTATTCGGAAAACAAAGTTGAAGAAGTCCTAAAACCTTTGGGGGTTGGTGTAGGCTTAATTGCTGTCCTGCTAGGGTATGCAGCAGCAGAAAGTCAAGAAAATATCGAATATAGATATGGATTTATTATAACTATACTATTGCTGGCATTAATTGGAGTACCACTGATGGACCTAGTAAGTTAAAATAAATATGGTGTGTTTAAAACATATGGCCTATTAATTAGGGAATTTTTGTGGTTTATTTAGGAGAGCTTTAAAGTTTATAACCGAGCTGGGTATTTATTCATTAAAAATCCACAAGGGATTTGTATCGCCACTAGAACCAATTCATTTTGTAAGCAAAAATCGATTTTTCGAATTTGACTCATTTTTTATCAATTATAGATATGACCCTTTAAAGTTTTGCTTATAAGCTTTTAATAAAAAAATACTATAGTCTTAAGGCCACATTTATCCACTTTTTTGAACATCTGCTTATAAGTAAAATTTACTAACATTTGAAACACAAGATAAACTGCATAATTAATTTGCTTATACAGGGTGTCCGGAAATAACGTTTGAATAATTCTGGGGGTGATTCTACTTGTTAAATTATGAAGAAAAGTTCATATCAATATAGGTCCGCAAATGCGTCATAAGGTCGCTATGGCTATTCAAAGATGACATAGGTTTTAATTTTTATTTTTGGAACCGTTTTAGATAGTCATCTGAGTTTTGGCATATGAATTGCTTTTAATAGTAGGTACTTTTCAGTGTTTTTACTAAATTATTGTTTTAATCAGGGGCGTGCCGACAGGGGAAGCCTCGATTTAGTTTATTCACATTTTTATTAAACGTCATATTTTTGCAGTTTTCTTTAGAAATTCTGATTCCGCGGTATAAATAACCTAAAATAGGTATTCTTGTTAAAAACTTGTCAGACTAGCCGTTTTCGAGAAAACACTCTTCAAGAAAATAGTGGTCAAAATGGTAGCCAAAGGAGAGAACAATATATGTTTTTAATTACACTGCTATTAACACAATTATAATCAAATACACTTTATTTTTGAACCTTATGTAAAATTCGTTTACCGCAGAAATATGGCATTTAATAAAAATGTGGACAAATTAAATCGAGGCCTCCCCTCTCGATACGCACCTGATTAAATAAATAAATTAGTAAAAGCACTAAAAAGTGCCTACTATTAAAAGTAATTTATATGCCAAAACTCAGATGATTATCTAAGACGGTACCAGAGATATCAAATAGAACCCCTATATCCCTCGGCCATCTTTGAATCGCCATATCAACCTTATGACGCATTTGCGGAACTATGTTGATATGAACTTTTTTTTATAATTTAATATGTAGAATCATCCCTAGAATAATATGAACGGTATTTTCGGACACCCAATAAAACTTTTAAAATGAAATATTTTTTATTGCATGAATAAATGTACACCTAACATAAATCTTTAACATTGTCTGTTAACTTTAACTCTATGGCATTAAATAATATATTACTGCTACAAAAAAATGTGGGTATTTTGTAGATATCTATGTAAATACATTTTTAAAATGTAAAACAAGAACAATTATATAAATTTAAAAAAAAACATCTTTACGGTTTAAATTATACAGAAGTCAAGTACGACAGCGGCATGTAGCGTAACAGTTGTTTACAATTTACCTTAAACACATAGACACCTCAATGTATCTAGTCAAGTTCTTTTAACGAATTCGAATAATTACCGAATTTTATTTTCAAAATAAATCAGTTCTTACCCAGTTCTGGTAAACAACAAACTAAAACTTTTATTGTTTGTCATTATGACAAAATAAACGTAGTAGTATTTATGTGAATTTCTAAAAATTATTATTTTTTAGAAAGAAATTATTGCTAAAAAAGATGCCTCAAGTATTCCATTTCCCATTACCTTCATGGGGGCCGTTGTAACTTTCCTATGGTTTCTATATGGAATTATTCTTTTAAATAATTTTATGATAGTAAGTATTTCCTACATATTTAAACTATTACTTTCGATTTAAAGCTGTAAAATTAAAACGTTTTAGTGCGTTTAAAGCAGATTCTAAAACATTTAGGGCTTTTAAAACTTGACTGAACTATCTAGGCCCGTGCTTGACAACACCCACGTGTGATACACAGCCCCATATACAACAAAAAAATGAAGATCCAAAAGACTTGACTAGGGTTTATGTTTTTGGGGACGCTGAATCCTAATCCGGGGTCAGTTTAACCCCATCAGGACATGGTTAAGGGCATTTCAAGGTCAAATCTGTAAAATTAATCGCAACGAAATTTAAACAGCGTATACTTATGTTTTCGCGGCCGCTGAATACGAATCCGTGATCAGTTTGACACCATCGGGTTATGGCCAAGATGGTAGATGCTTCACCTATGTTTAAAGTCAGTTTGTCTATTTAAGTGACGATAAAATTAACGAAGGAATTTTTGATGGACCTCAGATACGTAAGGTAATGAAGATGGTACATTTATTACAAAAATGAATAAAAATGTGAAAACAGAATGGTTATGTTTCAATGACGAAGTTAATTTTTTTTTCGAAAATCAGGAGATTCCCAACTATAAACAAATATTATTATATTTGATAGAGAGCTTCAAAAACCAAGACTGCTTAATGAGTCTTAAGGTGCACTTATACATTCCCATTTAGATGATTTTTCAGAAAATTTAGGTGACAAAATTTAGAACCTACTTTTCCATTAAAATAAAAAAACGCAAAAGAAATCCACTCCTTAGACCATTTGACAACAAAGTCGTTTGATACCATAAAAAAGAGTAATAAACTTATAAATTCATAACGTTTAATTTATCAAAGTGCCACCATTCTTACTATCCTACATGTGAGTAACCATCATATAGCGTTAAATTGTATTATTTTACTTGTAGGTATGTATATTGCTTTTTCTTTGGCCCGAAAAAAAGTTAAATAGATAAATATGGCTTCGGTAACAGTTCTACTTCGATTAGGGTAAATATTCCATTATATATTTTTGTGTTCATTAAAGCTTCTCTCTGTCAGTTTGAATGTCATTTATGTATGTCTCAGTTAATGTAGTATGCATGATCCGAATTTGAGTGCGATAAATTTTGGCTTTGTGCTCAGCAACTTAAAAACATATTTGTTACCCGTTTAAAATTGTTTCTCTTAAAATGCTCTTAACCACGACCCGATGGGGTCAAACTGATCCTGTATTCGGACTCAGCGATTCCAAAAACAGAAAGATATCATGGTCAAGTCTTGGGGTTGTGTAATCTTTATTTGTTGTTTTTTTCCTTTTATATTTTATATTTGTTTAAACTTTGTTATTGTTTGGTAAGCAGGCTTGTAGAACAAGCCTTACATGTTTTTGGTTGGATGTACGAGGAGGCAGACATGTTTTGGCTATGAACCCTTTGAAATAATGTATATAAGAAGAATCGAGATTTACGATTTAAAATTTCTAACTTATATTTTGGATGAGTGCCTCGAAACGTTGTTAGTCAAGATAGATTTGCGAAATTCACTAAAGTTCACACATTTAAAAAGTGTGAGACTGTAAATAAAAGAAAGAAACAGCCCTTAAAATGTTTTAAGTATAATTAATTTAATCTCTATAATCTCAAAGGATATGTGAATGTCTGTCTTTTTGCATATAAAAGTTGTTTTAAGTGAATGTTGGATGTTACAAAATATCTGTTTATTATTATAGGTTCAAAATGTAATTGGCTTCATTCTTTGTGTGGTGCAGCTGGTGCTAATTTTTATGTACCCTGGGGATAGCTCTTTAGAACCAAGCCAAGGTCAAAGTAAGAAGAAGAAAAACGTTAAAAGGGAATAGTAAGATTAAATATTTAGTTTTTAATATAAAATTTTTATTCTAGGCACTTGAAAAGATTAGCGTGCAGTCAAATAAAAAGACCAATGTATGAAACATAAGTTGTTAGTTATTTGTAATATATAACTATTTTTTTACCTTTTGTTTTTTTTAATAACCAGTAACAAAAGTCATTAAAAAAAATAGAAGTTTATACATATATATTAAAAAAAAATGTATAAAGAGATTAATGTTAAGCGATTGCAGATATTTTACTTCTAATTCAGTTACTGAAACTAATAATAGAGTTTAACATTGAGTATAACTCCCAAAACCCTTAAAACTGAAAATTTTAATTTAGGCTTATTTTATCCTCCACTTCAAAAGTTATGTACGCGCAATTTTTGTTCTTTTTTTTAAGGGTGAATTCTACCCTGTATATTAAAAAATAAAAAAAACTATAGATTTAAGCGTTTTGCAAGCTGTTATTATGTGTATATATCTCAAATATTTATTGATTTTTAATATGAAATTTAATATATTTTACAATGTTTATACTCTTATAAACTACCCCTTACACCAAAAATTAATAAGACAACTATTTTTTGCAGCTTATTTTTTTTTCTTCTCCAAACGACATTAAAAGCGGCTTTTTAATGACACTTGACAAGCTTTTAAAGGCGTATTTTTACTGCCTAGTCAGAAAAAGTGGACTTTTTCTGACTAGGCTATGCAAGGTTCATACATTTCCCACGAAAGGTGCTACATTTTTCTTCTCTTTACATTCCATGAATCTGCTGTATGTGTATTCATATACAGTCAGTGGCGTATATTGACTACAAAAAGTGAGGGGGGAAAATGTTTAACTTAAACATTTAATGAAATAATGCAGATCAAAAATTAAATTATCCCTCAAAATTATTTAGTGGGAGGGTCTAACCATCCCAAGTATACACCACTTTCTTGACTTATTCGGTAATAGATTCAATTCCACATCTGGAATTCAGTTAATTAATGATCAGACTATGCTATACTTGGACCTCTCCTCACTTGCACGTAGAAGGGATACTACAATATCTGTTTTGCTTTCAAATTACTTAGCAACAATATAAGGAGTCCGAAATGTCAAAAAACTTTTGCTATTTATGTACCAACCTATCAGACCCGCAGTAAAACCCTTCTACATATACCCACCACATAGTCGTGCTTACATATCCTACAAATAGGATAGGTAAAAATATTAATACAATTTATGCTCATTTAGATTTTAATAATATTTCTTTAAAAGATTCATCTGACTTGCCTGGAAAGTAGACAGGGTATAACTAGTTCCCTTACATTCCCTTTATCTCGATACCTCAGTTTGGCATTCGCTCAGTCCCTAAAACGTAAATTTACCAAGGGAATACATTCCACGTCGTTACTGACGTAGATGCATGTCCCAAGATTAGCAGTTGATTTATCATATATTAACATACCACCTTCTTGTCCAAGTCCTTTTACCTGATCCCTTATGATCCACGGTTCCTGGATCAGAGTAGCTGCCATGAGCTCGATTAGGAGTTTCGGCAGAGTGCCGCAGACATAGTTCGAGAGCTGGTGATCAATTTTGGGTAGGTTCTTGAGGCTCTATGAAAATTTTTGTTATTGTCCTTGAAGGACCCCTAAATAAGAAAATAGAGGGAAATTTATTTAAAAATGTTTTTATGGTATTTTAAATTTTTTATTTCTTAAATTTAGAAATTTAAAAATTGAAAAATAAAAAAAAAGATCAATTTGTCGGTACTAACTGAACCAGACTCTTGGAAAATGGCTTTTTAGACAAATCCAAAAAATATCCTTGGGGCACTTTTGGATCTTACGAGAGTAATATAGATACTTTACGACAAATGATCCCAAAAAGCCAGATCAGTTTGTTGGAATTTTTCACCTGCCGGATGATCGAGAAAATATGAAGTGACCCGTACTACCTCGCCGATGTGAGTTGCGACTTTGGCGCAATGAACACTTTTGTAGAGCATTCAATTCTTAAAAAATCCCGTCTTTGGCAAGACGATAACATAAAATGCTGCTGAGTTATAGAAATTAAAAGAAAAAGGATCAAAGTTTACGTGCTTTTTAAACAGAAAATCTTTACACGCTTTGGGCGAGTACTTAATATTTATATTAAGGGCTGAAACATTCAGGAAATTTTTTTAGGGAAATTTATATATTAAAAAAAAAATACCGTAATATATGTATATATATATATATATATATATATATATATATATATATATATATATATATATATATATATATATATATATATATATATATATATATATATATATATATATATATTATATTTTATTTTAATACATTTTGAAAATCTGCAAAAATATTTTTAAGACAACTTTCAAGTGCAACGCATCCCTGCATTTAGTTTTTAATTTCGACGTTTTGGTTTTGAGATATCATCATCAATTTCTCTTTTTTATGGCGGCCATTTTGTTTTTTTGTTTAATTAAAAAGAACATTGTTTTTTCTTCAAAATAATGCGTAGAACTTCATAAAAATATTTTATTTTGTTATCAAAAAACGACAAAGTTTTTTTTTTGCTGAGTTGGTCATGACTACGGAGATCATTTGCTGTACAAATAATTGCCTAATGCTTTAGCGTCATTTTACTTAGGATAATGTATAACAAGGTGTTTCAATCCTGCAATGCATGATGGGAAATGTGTCAAGTGGTCGCGCCGCCACAAGTGTGTCTAACACACTAAAGTATTTTAGTTCAAAGTCTACTAACACTGGTGTTAGTATCTGGTGTTTAACAACAAAGTAATCGCAAACGCGTACACCCCTCGATTTTTATCTTTGGGAAAATGTTAAAAATAAAGTGTACAAGTTTGAATTCGTGGATGCGTGCTCTTAAAAAGTTGTTGTTTAAAAATATACAAGAAAGTCTTAAAACAATACTACTTTTTTTACTCTGCGAAAAAATGCGTAAAATGTTTAACCATGAGACATCTTTAAGACTGCCCACGAAGACTTGTGTATAGCTTAAGTACTAGGTAACTGGTTTTTATAGGTTTAACCCATTTTTTCCCCAGAAACATTGTCGAAGTACACAGGCAGACTTTTCATTTCACGGCACTTTTAAGACAACGCAGTAGTGCTATCATAAATGTTATACAAATAACTACTACCTCTGAACTAACCTCCATAAACGTCTGGGTAATGTCATCCAAATAGGACTTATAGTTTAATGGGGATTCCGAATCACACCCAACAGCATACAGTATTTACTGGCGGTCACCCATCCAGATACTGACCGTGCCCGGCGTTGTAACTTCGCTGATCTCACGGGTGCGGTGTTTAACGCGGTAAGGGTGGAAAAAAATGTTTTTAAAGATGTTCTGCAGTTTGAAAGTTTTCTTGCGTAAAATTTGTCGTGCTGCAATTTCTTTGCTTACAATTTTATTTAACATTTTACAGTTTAAAATTTATTATTGCAATTTTTTGCCAATAAGGTTTACCAATTTACTAAAATACATATGTAATACTTATATAATATACTTAGTTTTTTTAAATTCTTAATTATAAATAAAATAAATGAACAAGTAAATTTTAATTACAACTATGTATGTAATGTTAACATTGCTAACCTCATTAAAGGTTTGGAAGTATCATATTACCTACCTCTACTTCCCACTCTCATTTCCCGTTTTCTTAAATTTAATAAAAATTATTGTAAATTGTAAACCTTTCAAGAAAAAATTGTGCAAATGTAACTTTTTAAAATTTTTAATGGGTATTCAGGTTCTACAAAATTACAGATAATTAAAAATACATTAAACTATTTATTAAAATTAATTGTTACATTAGAAATATTACAGAATAGATAAATTCCTGTTTCAAGTAGTCACATTATGTCTTTTCAGGTAGGCTAGAAGTTTTCCATGTTTGAAAAGTCGCATTTTTTTTATTTCCAGCATTGTTCTTAACATACCTACTATATGTTACTCACAAGGTAGATGGTTTCTTCTATCCCTCGCTCTCCAAAATACGCCAGTAAGACATTTTCCGAGTTTAAATTCTTAACCGGTTTTGCATTACAACTCCAGCTCGCAAAGGCTTTTAGGTACCGAGCCTTGTTTTTTCAGGTCCCAAATCATGAGATGCCACATCTACGGCGTCCCTAATTTCAGGCGGGATGCAGCCTAATTCTTCGTTTTTTCCTATTTTTGACAAATATCGCAACGTTGAAAAAACTGACATCTAAAATTCACATGTTTGTTTGACGAGTTGGTGGCAGTTGTTTATGCCATAGCAAACTTAGAAACATTACATCTTGAAAATAATTATTTTTAGAATATTTTACTTACGTATAAATTTTCCCATAAGACACGTTAAAAATCAAAAAAAATTAGCGGAAATTTAACGTTGCCTAGAAAACGTGGTATTTCCACTTACTTACAAACACGGAGCAATTAAACCTGTTTGTTTGTATTGTCAATTAGAAACGTCAAAATCAGTCAAAATGGGTCTATTTGGTCATGTACACAATAAAGAAATAGATAAAGTAATTAAAAAAACGATTTCAGTTATAGTTTTAATCATTTTGCGGAAAATTGAAAATTGTATAACAAAAAAAAACCATTTTTAATAGTATAATACTTCCATATTTCTCCATTCTGGAAATATTCCCCCTAAATACCGCTCGTGCATAAAAATTAACCAGATAATTTTCATTCAAGCTTGCTATACAAATTTCACTCCTTCTTCGATCTCGTGAAATTATAAATAACAAGTTTTAATAAAAATTATCGGTAGTTTTTAAGCACTCGTGGTATTACCCCCGAAAATAAAACAGTGAATACGGGTTTAATTTACTTTTGATCAAAATTATGATGGTTGCAAACTATGAGCAATTGGATGCTGTCAGATCATTGGTTGCAAATAATATACACTCCTCGGTGGTAAGTTTCATTCCTGTCTCAAGACCATAATTAACTTTGACGCTTTGCGTCTCAGCTAACTAACTAATCTCTTGACAATAATGAAACAAACTCTCGGCGCTCATTTAGGTTACGTTAATTATATACTTTTAAAAGATATTAATGTTGATACTTTAAATTCTATTAAGTATTTAACATTTTTAAAAACAAGGTTTTTGTATGCATGCTCTAAAAAGAGAAAATAAACTTTAAATTAAATCAAACCCATTAATTCATTACATACAATATATAGGTTAAATGATTTAAAAGCTTTTTGCGAGATTTACCTATTTTATAAAAATAATTAATAATAAAATGTAACATATAATATAATATAATATAATATATATATATATATATATATATATATATATATATATATATATATATATATATATATATATATATATATATATATATATATATATATATATATAATAATAAAAAATAAAATATTTTTTTCTTAAAATTACTCAAGTCAAGCTTAAGCACATTACAGTTAAATCTCGAGACAAGCTTTTATATCATATTAATTATGTATTGTTCTAAAACACTTAAGATTGTTATTCAGAACCACCTTTACAATAATTTTAGTTTTTGACTAAAACAAAAAAATATGTATATTATTTATCAATTAATAACGATCGAAAACTATACATTATTTAAGAATTATTACTAGTTTGTAGTTTACTAATTTATAAATTGTGTAGTTTTGGAACGTACCTTAATCTTTAGGTTAAAATACCTTTTTAGCTAAAGTTTTAGAAAAGTTAAAATACATTAAAGACAAAAACTAAAATAAATAAGGTGGAAATAACCAATTATCTTAAATAAGCTAATTGGTAGCTATTGGAAAATTGTAAATATGTCTGTATTTCGGTCCTTTCTTTTGGCGTGCATCCAACGAATACTTTTAGCCCATTGGGAAATTTAAATTTCACAATGACCCTTTCTAGTAGTAAAAATTAAATAGGTACTTAAAAAAGTATAATTTTATTGGCCTATAGGACATAACCAAAATTTTAAATATATGGCATATATACAAGGTTCTCTGAAAATACTTGTAGGTATAAAATTTTCCCTCGCCGTTAAAACAAGTTGATTAAGAATAAATAAAAATGTAGCTTTAAAAATTAGATCATTAAACCCGCTTTTAATCTTTATATTGATTTTTGTATGAATGAATTAAAATTGTTTACAAACAAGAAAAACCTATGTTTCTATACACAATTTTTTTAATAGCCTTACTTTGTACGAAAAAAACCATTCCCGAAATCTCGGAGTGTACATATGTATGTTGATATGCTTTTGACTTAATAATATAAATTTGCTTTAATTACTGTCTGGTATTTTAGGTTTGTTTATTGGCTACAGTAGTAATTAAGGTATCTACATTAAGTTAAATCTGATAATATTAATTACTTTAGTAGTATTAAAATATGTAGGTTAATTTGATAACCGCACTTCATTTGTTATTACTAGCACAGTACCATGTTCTAAAACATCCTCGAGGTTACTCTTAATACTTATAGTCCAAGAAAATAGGTAATGAAATACGAATTTGAGGTTAAAACTTAAATTTTTGATATAAGTTACTTTGAAATCTTAAAACTAACTGTAAAAGTTTTTTTTTTAATTCACCCCCGGAGAGGGGTGACAAAAAATTAAAAAAGTGTTTTTTTTGAAATTTTGAGAAAACGGTAAGTCCTGGAAAAAAGGTTTTAAATAAAAGTTGTAGAACGTAAAATTTTACATAAAAATGTTCCTATCCCTTTTTTTTCCTAAAATTTTAATTAACTGAGATAGGGTAGCTAGAAGCTAGGGGATGATAACAGCAACTTTAATATCATAAATTGTTGGAAAATTGAAAAAATTCATAGTTTTTTTTTTAATTACTTATATAATTAACAACTTTAATTCTAGAGAAAAAAAATCATATTACCCCCAGTGACTGCAAACTTTGCCCCATTCTTCAACCCCTATCTGACACATTGGCTAGGTGGAAAGTCGTATTATTTGCGGCTACCCAGTTTTTAACTTGTGTCCAGATTTTCTCAATGGGGTTTAACTCTGGATGATATGGGGGAAGTCTCAATACATTGTATCCATGTTGTTCCATAACACTATCGAGTGTATACACCTTCGAAAATTTATCCTTATTACTTAATACTATTTTGTAAAGCTCTGGCTTAGTTAAGGTCTCAGAAAACTCGATATTCATGAAAAAGTGAGAAAGAATACATTAGAAAGAGATGATACGGTTTTGTCGACGATTCCCTCCTTGAATAAGCAATGTTGCCTGCCAGATGTTTTCTAATAATTTGTTATTATTGAAGGTTTTTTTTCTATTTACCAGAAATGAAGTTTTTTTTTATGGCAAAAACTAACCAGAACTAGCAAACAAGAACTTCCAAACTATTACCTAATTCTGGTTAGTTCCTGGTTAGTTCTCGTTAGGTTCTCCTCGTTAAATTGTAAATTTTCCTTATTATAAATGCGTCGACGAACAAAATTTAAATCCTATTTTTTTTGGATCCGACCATGTCGCAAAATCTGGCCTTTTACATAACCTAAAAACATATCTAGTATTTTTTCGACTCTTAATTTCATTTTTCTCTGCAAAAACGTATTTTTTCCGATGTTTTTATTTTTTTCAAATCGAGAGGATTTAAACGACACCGGATCCAAATTTTTAATTAGGAACATTAATTATGAATAAAGGTCTTTTGTTAGACTTTTTTTCCATTAGTTCTTTGGCTGAACCCCTTTGCCTTTGAGCATGCCACCAGAGGTCCATGGATTTTTGCAACGGCATTCGAAGTCTTTTGGGTCGCTGATCACGAAAAAAATGGTTTTAGAGGTCAAAAGTGGTCCAATTTTTTTATTCGCAGTTTATGATTAATGTTTTTGGTGTTTTTTCCCTTACGAATTATTATTTTATAAAAAAATAGTTTAAACAAAAGTTGTAAAGAATTTAATTACGAACATTTTTCTTTTTTTTCTTTGACTTTTCTGTACGTCGAGTAATCGACTGGAAGATGTTCATGAGCGGCTATTTTCTAACCTCTTTTGCTGTTTATATCGATTATATCGCGATTTCCACCAATTTCGAGAAAAGGAACTCGTTGTAGGGGAGAGTGGGGTAATATGCGCAGGCGGGTTATCTGGCGTCATTGACGCCCTGTCAGGAACTTGTGTCAGGGAACACAATTAATATGCAAAAAATATAATAAAATGTGTTCTAGTACTAAACAATATGACGTGCGTTGCATTCCCCATGCGTCACATTAGCCTCTCCCCTACACTTCAAATGAAAAACAAAAAGCAGGATAAATGATTCTGGACGATTTTTGTTTTTAGTTTTTTATTTAAGCGCATTATCGTGATCGCGATATAATCGATACAAAATAGCAAAAAAGATTAGGAAATGGCCGCGCATGAACATCTTCCAGTCGATTACTCGACGTACAGAAAAGACAGAAAAAAAATGAAAAATGTTCGTAATTAAATTTTTTACAATTTTTATTTGAACTATTTTTCCATAAAATAACGATTCGTAAGGAAAAACTAAAAAAAACCTAAGAAATGTCCAAAAACTACAATGAAACAAAAATTGGATTACTTTTGGCCTCTAAAACCATTTTTTTTGTGATCAGCGACCCAAAAGACTTTGGATACCATTGCAAAAATCCATGGACCTCTGGTGACATGTTCAAAGGGGTCCAGGCAAAGGACTACATGTACCTATTTAGCCTTCAATGTTTCTTAAATGGACCTACTATCCTTACTGTCTTATAACTGTAGTTCAGCGAATCTGATTTAAACCTCGGCGAAAATTGAATTATTTTGCCTATCGTGTCCTGGTATTTCCAACCCCTAGCTAGGGGACTTTCGGTCCATCCCGTTTTTGATGGAAGTTTTAAAAACACTAGCAGAAATTCCGTAAAATGGTTTTGGTCCTACCATCTTCTTATGGCTAGGGATCTAGGCAGTCAACTTGCTGTACAGTTCCATTTTTTCTAGGACAGATAATCCTAATCAGCCTATATAGGCCTTATTTTATAGGGCCAATTGCCTTAATGGTCGCTTGACTATCCTAGTAGATGATAAGGTTTTTTTGTTTTATTGTCCTTCCCCTGATCTTTATGGTGTAATTTCCATTTGGAATACTTTACTAGTTTGTAAGGTACTTATTTTTATTTCCGGTTTGTCTCTGTGAATGTCTAACCCAAGATCTATAGTCCAGATGCGATATCTCGATCTGTTTTCAGGAAAGCGGCCTCCTTCTAGACTTTTCTATCTGAAATTTCATTAAATCGCTTTTTTACGGAAATAAAAGACTTTATTTACCCTAAGCTTCATCAACGTACAAAACCATAGCCTTGAAACTTAAATCCAGCCGCCAGTAACAATAATCAAAAATGTAGGCGTGCTTTAAAAATCTTATTTTTCCTCTTCTATAAAATTTAGTTTTTACAACTTACTACAGCTTTAATGGGGATGTGCGATATATTCGTTTCAAATTATTTCATAAAAAAAGTTTATCTTTTAATTCGCTTCTATTTTACAGCTCCCGGTCCAAGAAGGTCCTAGGATGAGACGACTCTGGAGTAAATCTTATGGCCCTCGTAATGTAACAACTGGTCAATGTTGGCACATTGCAGCTTCCTGATTATTCTGGTTTACCTACTTTCCCCGGCAACTAACCTGTATGTCAACATTGGGCTGACTACTATGGTTGTTTAAGGACTATAGCCATCCGAGCCGTCCTAGGATTAAGTCTTTCGTTTTTTTACACGTAGTCTTCTACATCTTTCTAACAAAAATTTGTTATTAGGATGACTATGCTTAGGTGCGATCCTTAGGTAATTTTTTGATCAACGATGATTCCTACGCATTTGACTTCTTTAAGGGCAGGGCCGTATTTAGGCGGTGGCGAGATGGACGTTCGCCAAGGGCGCAGGTACCTGGGGGCGCAAAATCGGCCATGAAAAATATATTTTTTTTATCACTTGTCAGTACCGTCGTCATATTGTTATTATTTTTTATTGACAAAATTAATTAAATAAATAAAATATAACAAAACAATTGTATAACAAGTATTTAACATGGATACTTAATTTAATTATTTTTAATATATTAAGACTGAAAAAATGTATGACTTATTAATAAAATATCAATTTATCCTGATAGCTACAGCAAGAATGCAACTCCTTGATTTTTTTTAATATTTAGGCTGCGGATTAATAATTTATAAACTGGCGCAGCACTAGTTCTTTTTTTTGTTGCATATTATTTAATTTATTGAAATATAAATGTTACGTTTTAGTATTCCTGATATGCACAGTATTTTTGTAACTACGATTTTATTGTGGAGAAAATGTATTCTAAGTTTAATCATCCGCAAATAAAGATGTATAGTTATACATATACATTACACTTCTTTCAGTCAGATACAAACAGTTGTTTATGTTAATCATGTCTCTTTTAAATAGTAGGCTAATATTTTCATAGAAAGAAAATATAGAATTTGGCATAAATTCCACCACAAAATTGGTATTTAAAAAAAACGAAATTCTCGGTTAATAAAACTTTAAACCTACAACTTTGGACTATAATTTTGTAAAATTTCCGGTAAAAAACCCTTAAAATCCCTGTTTTGTTGACCCACCAAGGGCGCGGCCATTCCTAGATACGGCCCTGTTTAGGGGAGGGAATTTTCATCCCATTGAGCACGGAACATTTCAGTTCCTCTAATGCCCTTTTCGTAGTAAACAAATTATTGTTGTCTCCGAATGACTTTCTTCACTTCACCAATTAATAAAATAATTAAAATTCATTTATTAAATAAATAAATATGATTAGTAAACTAAATAAATAATTTCTAAAAAAATCTTGTGATTTGTCGGCAAGTACTTATTTTATAATTAAAGGTTTGACGAGCTGATATTTTTCATTGTGCTACAAAGTTATACAGGTTTAAGTGTGAGAAACTTAAAAACCTGTTGAAATTGTATGCGGACTTGAATAATTTGGATTTATTAATTTGGATGTCAAAAATATTTCGAATACTTTTAAAAGTAGTCTAGGAGGAATCGGCGCATGAGTGCCGAAAACTATTTCACCTCCATTTTTTTATACGATCCTCTTTAAATTGAACTACTGATGATATAAATGCATGATGCCATGGCGCCACCTGGTGGCATTATTGTTTAAACCGAAATTGTTTAAACAATTGCAAGAATTGTTATTTCTTCACCGGACAATTTTTTTTTAATTTTTTTTTTTATTGAAATACGAATAAAATAGTTTTTTTTACCTAACAAGTGTGGAAAGTGATACTTTTCCGCACGCGACGGCAGTTACACAAACGACGCGAAGCGGAGTTCGGGTAAGCCGTCAAGGGTGGAAAAGACACTTTCCGTACGTGTTAGGTACAACATTTTTTCTACGAGTGTGTGGAAAAAGTCAAACTAAACAACCATCAGATAATATTTATTTTTCCCATTATTACTTATTATTATTAACAACATTAATCGTAAAAGAACAGTTGGTAGCATTTTGCAAATGAATCGCAGAGGCAAGTTATTGTGGGTAAGTTGCGAAGTTGGAAATTGCCGTTGAGATGCAATTGAACCGGTCGTCGTTACAGGTAACAGAGACACATTGTTGCTTGCTAGATGACGGTACAATGGGCCTTGAGTGCGTTTTGCTGTGTTCAAAGGTAGTTGAATTTTGGGATAATATTTTGTTTGATAAGTCCTTCTTGAAACTTGAACAGCTTTCTAGGTAGCCTTCTGCAACAGATGATGACTTCCAACCTCCAAGTCTTTTAATATTCGTTATGCCTTCACCAGAATTAGCTAACATTGTAGCTGAGGAACGGCGAAAGCTATGTCCCGTGTAAAGTTCTGGGTTTGGAAGACGTAAATAGGCAGCTATTTCATAGGGCATCTTGCCAAAAGTATTTATTCCCATGCACTGGACAGTACAAGCCAATTTTTTGTAATTAACAAAAAATCTTCTGTGTGGTGTTTCGGGCTTTCGTAAACTGAAATACTTTCTATACAAAGCTAGATATTTTCCATTTTTAATTTCTTCGGAAATGAGAAAACTTCGGCTAGAATGGTTTTTGGAGTCTGGAATATTTACAATTAAAAGATTCCCCTTATCGTCAATATCATCAATGCTAATTTTCATCAATTCTTCTCGACGACACGCACTAGCTAGTCCGAAAATTGTAGCTACCTTCATCGCTAGATAGACATCATTTGGAGCATCATTAATAAATTTTGCTATTTCATCTTTCGAGAAAAGTTTGGCCTTCTTGGGTCTAAATCCCACATTTTTCTTCTTCAAAAATGATGTAACTTTGAAATATTTGCTTAAATCCATGTTCTTTTCGATCTTAATGACACTTTTTAACATGGAATACCTTGACCATAAGGTATTGGGTTTACATGTTTTAGCAAGTTCCGCGAAATATGCCATAAAAACTTCTTCTTTCATACTTTTGATTTTTTTCTCGCCACACCAGCTTGTAAATGCTGTATATTCTTTCTCATACCTGTGCCTCGACTTGGACGGCAACAAATCTAAATTTGCTATTTCGGGTGCTTTGAGAATGGATTCAGGTAATTCCTCGTCAGAAGATTCCATGAGAAACGTTTTTTATTCAAAATCGACGATACTGATCAGAATGTACTAAAGACACTTTTATATAATTATCGATGACTGTTAATGACTTTGATCTTTTATAATATGGACACCAGCACCGGTCAAAACTAAAAATCTGACAAGCATATTTAATATATACAGGATGTTTGAAACAATGTTTTTAAAACAATATTAATTTTTAGGGAATATTTCGTTGATTTTACACCTAATTTGTACAAATAAAAGAATACTATGCCAATAATAGAATTATACTAAGTCAAACTTCAGAATTAAAAACATTTTAAGTACCTGTTTAAGTGGGAAATTTACAAGGGTTCCGCACTAGTGCGGAAAAGTGATTATTTTCCGCACTAGTGCGGAAGAGTGACACTTTCCAAACTAAATTGCGTGCGGAAAAGTGCTGCTTTCCACACGCTAGTAGAAAAAGGGTTCTATGACTTTTAACGACAAAGTTAATATTTTTAGAGATATGAATTTTTGAAAGTTCAAAAAATCTCAAATTTGGGTACTTCTGACCCATGAAAAATATATATTAAGAAAAAAAATAAATAAAACAAAAAATATATTTTTTTATTTTTAAAACGATAGTTAATTATGTCCTTAATTGAGATTTGAAAATTTTTTATTGTTTATACAGGTTTTTTGATTGTTTATTAAGCGTGCTCACAAGTATGCGTCCCTTACGATACTTAACGCCGTCTTTCTGACTCATACGCTGCATTGGCCCCTCTATGTCCTGAATCCTTATTTATCATTTATCTTAAAAACTAATAACTTTATCAAAATTGTTAAAGAAAGCAATGTTATTAATAATTTAATTATCTACAATTTGTTTTTATAAGTTTTTTCCTGAAATCAATTTTACAAGAGGTATTGGAGCTTTATTTAACTTGTAAGCGCGCCTAATAAACAATTAAAAACCTGTATAAACAATAAATTATTTTCAAATCTCAATTCAGAATATTATTCACCATTGTAAAAAGAATAAAAAAGAAACAAATAATTATATATATATATATATATATATATATATATATATATATATATATATATATATATATATATATATATATATATATATATATATATATATATATATATATATATATATATATATATATATATATATATATATATATATATATATATATATATATATATATATATGGCTAATCCTCAAAAAAAATCGAAATTGGCGTTACTCCAGACGTTTAATTTTTTTTTTTTTTCATTTAATATCGATTTCTTTTGCACAAGTTGTTGTTTATGTCTTAATTGATTAAAATATTATGATGGTCCCCAACTTTTTTCAGTTTGAACCGAGTATTAAAAGTAAAAATAAAATATTAAAATGAGGGAATGACAGGTTAGTGAGGGAATGATATTCAATATGATTCTACTATAAAAAAAAAACTCTTAAATGCTTCAATTATTTTTTTTATTGGAAAACTTTATTTACATATATCACTAATGTAACAATTTAACTATAACCAACAAGAAATATTGATTTATCGATATACAGTGTGTCTACGTAAGTTCGCACCACATGGAAAAAATTTTATTATCAATTTTATGAAAAAAAGTTATTCTTTATAAAAAGTTCTACATGTCCCAAAACCTTAAATGCAATCATCAGATATCAATTTTTTTCAGTCGTATACGAGGTTGCTCAAAAAATATGAATTTGGCTCAGGAGTAAATAACCTTTATTTTTGACAATATCGAAAATTGTTATTAAGGAAAGTTAGTCAGAACTAAAAACTACGTACAAATATGCAATTACATCCACATACATTAAAAAAAATATATTTTTTTTTCTTTTTTATCTATACATTAACAATGCAAATGTAACTGCAGTTACGTGAAATTTAGGGTGCACAGATAAACAATGTTTAAACGTTTAACGTAACTACAGTAAGATTTGCATTGTTATTGTTTATATTCAAAAGTATCATTTTGAACTTTCTTATTATTATTAAATCAGTCTAGAACTCTTCAGATCAAAATCAAAATAGTCATCAAAAACAATATATATAGCCTTCATCAGTGTTTATACAACCTAGAAGGAAATCTGTCCATTAATAATAAAAAACTTCAAAATACTTATACACACATATATTTACAAACATTTTAAAATCTTTAGGACATGCACAATTAAAATATTTATTTATAGTATAAATAAATATTTTAATTGTGCATGTCCTGAAGATTTTAAAATGTTTGTAGACGTATGTGTGTATAAGTGTTTTGAGTTTTATTAATGGGATTTTTTATATATATATTATATATAAATATATATATATATATATATATATATATATATATATATATATATATATATATATATATATATATATATATATATATATATATATATATAAATGATGTGAGGGAATGATTCTTAAAAATGTAATATTTAAAAAAAATATATTACTAAAATTGTTTTAACAAGACATTTTTTACCAACGTTCCAATTTTGGGTGTGAGGTAACTACCAGGTTGTTAACTTCTAAAAGAAAAAAAACGGGATTCGGTAAAGTTCCAAATTTTGCGACAATCACGCTGTTTTAAAACGGTGAGGGAATGACAGGTTTTTTAAGGACAAATTTTAAAATATATTTAATAATACTTCCTATCACTTTTTAAAAATTATAAACTTTTGTACTTACAGCCAATCCTATCAAATATAAGTTAAAAATAATATAATAAACAATTTCTAAGAAATTGTTTGTTTTAAGTTTAAGATTCCATTTGAATTTAACAGTTGGGACATAGTGAGGGAATGACTTTCGAGGTACTTTCTTGAACGTATGTTTTTTATTAATCATATAAAAAGGAGATTTGTTTCGTGATTTGATACACCTAGTAAAGTAGTTTCATTAAAAAAATTATTTATATATAAATTACGATCCCCGCCTGTACAAATCATTAAGGACATCAATTTCGATTTTTTTTGAGAACTAGCCATATATATATATATATATATATATATATATATATATATATATATATATATATATATATATATATATATATATATATATATATATATATATATATATATATATATATATATATATATTCATGGGTCAAAATTATCCAAATTTGATATTTCTAGAACATTTAAAAATTCATATCTCCAAAAATATTAACTTTATCGTAAAAAGTCATAGAATCTTTTTTATTTGGATTTCAATAAAAAATCTGAAACAAATTTTCCGGTTAAAAAATAACAATTCCTTGCAATTGTTTAAACAATTTCGGTTAAAACATTATGGCACCAGGTGGCGCCATGGCAACATGCATTTATATCCTCAGTAGGGCAATTTAAAGAGGATCGTATAAAAAAATTGAGGTGGAATAGTTTACGGTACTCATGCGCCAATTCTTCCCAGACTAAAGGTAAAGATTTGTTTATTTCCTTTCTAATCTCTTTTTAAATATAAAAAATACTTAATATTGGATTTTTTATCATATTAAATACGGCACTACACTAAATATTTTAAAATTAATTTTATACTATGATGCCCCTAGCTACAGGGTCCTTCATAATAAACTACCCATTTTAATAGCTCAATAAAATTCTTTAATCCTAATAAAACTACCATTTTATTACAGTTAATAATAAAATCTATTCTTTGGGATTTTCTGTAACATACGATTTATCTCAAATTTTAAAAAATAAGGCCTTTAAAATGACCACCATCACTTTAATCCACTTTGCAAAATTGGATAAAAAATTATTAATGACAAGATAAAGCAAAACCGGATTTATTTGCCGGACTTGTTGAAGTGAAACAAAAAAATATGTAAACCTAATGATAATTTATTAGAAAAATGACATTTTACGAAAATTAATTTTATCCTAGTTTTGCGTTTACTCGATTAATAAGATGTTAATTAAAATCCCAAAGGCCATAGAAGATAATGATACAAAAAAACGTACTGATTTATCTCATATAAAATTTATTTCAATATTAAAATAGGTAGTGGGTTAGGGGAACCCTGTATAATTTTTTTTTAATACAAACACGTATAATTTCAAATAATCGGGATAAACTTATCATTATCATCAAGATTTTTCTTTATTTTGTTTTATTAAATATTTATTATGTGACATTATCTTTTCCTTGTTTTAGTATAATTTTAAGTCGCCTTTTATACTGAACTTAAAAAAAAACTTGATAATAGTAAATAGCTTAGAAAAAATGTAGGATAATAAAATAAGTGACATGACCATCTGTTGCTTAAAAACAGGTTTAACATTTTTTTCCTAAGAAAAAAATACAATCTCATCAAAAACCCTTATGTAAAATAAGGGCCAAATTTCCATACACGTATTTGTATTAGTCCAGGGAAATTAAAGCAAAATTTATCAAACCAATATGTTTTTTTTTTACCTTGGATTATATTAAGCAATTAAACTTGGGCATAATATCAACACCCTGGTTAAGAAAATCAATATAAAATACACGTAGGTAAATCGTTAATTTAATTAACTTTATTCCTTTATTATAAACAAATAATAACAAAAAATATTATAGATGTGTACCTACACAATTTATAATACAAAAAAACTTGACTAAAAATAAACCTGAAACTTCAAAATTAAAAGTTTAATAAAAATAAATAATACTAACCTAGTGGGTGACTGCAAAAATATATTAAAAATAATTGTGTTTCTGTTTAATCTTTTTTTTTAGCTACAATGACAGTTTATGAGTTAAAGTTTGGTAAAAACAAATGTTTACCTTTAAAATTAATTATTACAAACTGATAAAAAATATACAACCAGAAATAAACCTGTACAGGGCCATTTATTATAATAAATTATGACAAGTTTTCACTATGGTATTTAAATAATTAAAAAAATGTTAAATTTTTTTAGGAAATTAACCATAAGTATTTAATTTATAATAAGGTACTTACCTTTTCTAAAATATCTCTGTAAATAAATAAACTCGAAACAGCAGTAATTTTGTCTACTTTAAAAAAAAAAAAGACCATATTTTTGTACATTAAAATGCACAATTTTGCCTTAATTTAACCGACCATGTATCTGTAGCCGTTTTCAAAATGCCAATCGAATTTTTAAACCTCAGTAGTACCACCCTGCATATTATTGTGTTAAATTTGCGTTGTTTTGTAGTTATAAGCTTGTATAGGGTTAACAAAAATTATCATGTTTAAATAATTATTTTATGCCAGTACAAAATCTAGGAGCCTATATTATAAATCAACCCTATGATAAAAAAAAGCGTAAATTAGTTTAAGAACCATTTAAAATTCAAATTCAATTCAAATTCAAATTTATTCAACAAAAATAAATATTTAAATTTACACTGTTTAACATTCTATAAATATTTTAACTTAAATCTATAAATGCGTAAAAATTTGCACCTAGATGTTAAAACACCTGTATGTGCAAGGTTGCAATGGTTTGGGGCTCTTAACTTGTTTGGTTATTTAGCTATGAAAGGATGCCGATGCCCACAAAAGCGCCGAGAAAGAAAGTAATGCCCGAAACTGTTTTAACTGGGATGAAAGAATTATCTAATAATGTATTTTATAATAATTAAAGTATGCAATCTAGTAGGGTTTTTACAAAATATAACGGCAATAGTAAAATCCTGACCTTAATAATAGTCGGCAAATAAAAAATACTAGGCCATTCGGGCAATAAGCCATAAAAATACTGAAACAATTTTAAACAAAAAACCACATCTTTCTATATGTGATGCAAAATAGAATTTTTACTTACCAGAGTTGATAATCCAACGTTCACACAATTCTGGATTTTTGTAAGGAAATGTAAATAACTTTACTTTATCTTGTTGTCTATTCGCTCTACAATTAAAGTATTGGCATAACCTGCCTGACATCGTCTATTTATTTAGGTATTTATTTTAAAAGACAGCGCAAACACGGAATTTAAAAAATAAGAACCAAAAACCAGCAACTCCTTACGGCACACGCAAAGAAATAAACGAATTTGACAATATTTACCTCTGTGTATTTTCTAGTCGCGTTTTATCACGCCAATAGTAAAGGCCTGCCGGCAACACTGTTTAACTTTCGTTCAAGGATTGAAATGCATAGCGCGAAAATCTCTCGATGGACATCGGCTCGCGTTAGCCAAAGTCCATTAGGGGTATCAAAAATATAGCATTGAATGATTTATCTTATTCGTAGTATTATTATCTTTGATCCTAGAGACAAGAAGAGTGTGTTAAGTATGTAAATTACACAAGTATTTTTGGTGAGATCTTATGCCTTTCTTCTCAGTATACCCTGAATATAAAGTACGAAAATTGCCCATTTTAATGTTTCTTAAATCGCGCCTGCTTTGGAGTCAAATAGAAAAATTGTAGTAATTTTCGTAAATTCTAAGACAGTTCTGACATCAGAAACTAAGAGTTAATCGGATAACAAACTTCTAAAATATCCCCTAAATATGCCTTATTACCGCTCTTGTTTTAGAATGTTTTCTTACTAACATACCAAATTTTAAGTTTCTGCTTTCTCAGGAAGTGCCCTATAATAATTTTGAGTCAATTAAAGTCAATGAATGAGTAAGTGATCCAATTAGTGATAAAATGGGCGATTTTCAAAATCGAATATCTCAGAAACCACTTGACATAACTTTCATAGTTTTTTCACAGCTATTTAGAATACTTATGTAAATTTGTATACCAAATCTCATACCTTACCAAAGATACCGAAGTTATGATAGGGGGGAAAACAGGATCAAACGTTTCGTGTAATATACTGGGTGCATCAGGTCGAAACATGGCCTGGCAGAAGACAGTGCGCCTAGATGAAGGTTTTTTTTTTAATTTGAAATTTAAGAACTTCTGGGTGCCAATTTAGCCAGTTAGTAAACAAAATTTAAGCAAAATTTCTTAATGATATGACAAAATATTCATTTTGAACTAATTTATTAAACATACCAATACCTGTGCAGGAGTTTTTTAATGTGTAAAATGTGACAATTAAAGCACTAAATAAATTTCATAAACACTACACATCTGCTACAAAAAACTAGGAATTGCAAAGGCAAAATTTAAAACTAAAATGGCGATACGCACTTTCCACTAGGGTCCCTACTTTGGCCGGTTGGACAACCAATTGGTGGAACATCCACAGCATTTCTATTACCTACATCTATAATTGTTTTTCCCAAACTAGTTTTGCTTACGTTTGGACTTTTTATAGTTGTTAAAATGCTTTCTTCTGTTGGAAACATAATATCACTAGAATTATCATTCTGAAAAATCATTAAGACACTTTCGTCAGATTTGTTAGCTATTCTTGTTGGAATTAGTGTTTCTTCTGTAGTATCAGTGAAAAATAATGGTTTGTTAGTTCCATATTTACCAGTAGTTGGACTTTTACCCTTATGCTGGTGAAAGTCTTTTCGCTTATTTAAAACATTACCTGGGTATGTTATCTCAGCTTCTATAGTTGATGTTTCTAATAATTTACTGACATCTGGGACATTACCAACTGTGTTCGAGTTACTATATATTTGATTTTGAGTAATAATTTTCTGAGGTTTTTGATTGGATAATGGTCCTTTTTCTTCAGTGTTATCAGTCAATGACAGGTTTTTTATTATAATCGCTGCAATAGTTTTTCTACTTTCGTGGCGTAAATTTTCGTCCTTGATATAAATAGAGCACTCTCCATACACTTTATTATTATCAATTGATAAAACTACATTTTTAGGAATTTCTGGTGGTCTAGGATGGTCAGTGATTGGTTTTGGAGAATAAATATTATTTTTTTCATATTTCACACTTTCATTTTTATTAAAAACACAGCATTCTCCGTACATTTGATCACTATTTATTGGTATTCTTTTACATGGTTCCTTATTACCACTTATCACTGTTGTTATTAAAAATAGTAACATACCGAGATTTACTGTAAACATGTTTACTTCTTGTCACTCATAGCAGTGTTATGAAACTACCTTGACATTAAATATATAAACAAATAATTTCACAGCGTAAGAAATCTCGTACAGTGACGAAGAACAGTTAAAAGTAAAATGATTTAAAATAAACGTTAGCTTATGCACATTTTTTGACGAGTCTTACCCAAACGGGTTTGTTAACAAAGTAAAAACAATAAATCTGTTCGGGTACATAATGTGAATATATATATATATAAGTCAAGCTAAACAATAGATTTTCTAATTACGTTACTCATCAATTTATTCTGTAATTTAAACTTGACCTTGCTTGGTTATTTCAGGTCGGAAAAATTATGTTCATAACACTTATTCTAAGTGTATTTATTGCTTGAACGTCATGCTAAAATAAAAGGGATTTCTAGTAAAAAATGAAAACCTATAACCTATAATTATGATAATACATTATATATTTTTAAAAATATTATGTATCTGTTATATATATATATATATATATATATATATATATATATATATATATATATATATATATATATATATATATATATATATATATATATATATATATATATATATATATATATATATATATATATATATTATAAATAAACCAAGGGCGGATCCAGCTTTGGCGCAAGGGGGGTCACATAGTCGTGGTCAATAGGGTGAAAATTTATTTTATGAAAATAAAAATGCCTGACTTTGGGAAAGTTAAAGTGTATAAAATGAAGATTTTTTAGCTTTTTGTTTTTTTAAGGGTATACCAAATTCGATTTCTTTTTTACCTTGGCAACTTATTTTATAGATAAATTGGATAAAATTAGATTTTAAAAATAATAATATCGAGGATAAAAAATTATTAATTTGGACTTTTAATGGTGTTTGTAGAACAAATAGTGTATGATATACGTGCTAAAAGTGATTTTATTTTGTTCGAAGGCATGGAAAACTCCGCCTTCGGCTTCGTGTTTTAAACTTTCCTTCTCACAAAATAAAATATCACTTTAGCACCTATAAAAATATTTGGTATAACCTTATACAACTTTTTATACACGTAACTGATTTTGGGAAAAAAATCTCGCTCCACCCTAGTGTTCAAGTCACAGCCCAGACTGTAGGTAAAAATAAGGGCTGTTTATGACGTTAATTTGTAACAGGTTGAAAGGTATTAAAAGTTGTAGAGGGTGATTACCTGAATATGACTATATAGTTTTAGACTCGAAAAAAGTGTGCGGGAGGGGGGGTGGAGTGCAAGCGCCATTGTCAATTTTAGAGGAATACGTTCAAAATGTTCTTTTTAGGAATTAAAAAAACCTATAATTTGAGCACGGCTAAAATTGATTTGGTTTATTTTTTTATGAAAAAATGCAAAAAAAACGTTAAAAATAGCCATTTTTGAAATGTTGATAATTATTGCAAAAATATTTTTTTATCCATTTTTGGCATTGCAAAACATAGGTTTTTTAATTTTTAATTAAATGAGAGGTTCTAAAGCATGATCGGATAATTTTTTGCTAAGATAATTGAGTTTTTCTGATTTTAGAGCCCTAATCTAGAGGCAATTTTTTTTGTTTATAAATATATTGGGTATTACGAACAGTCTTTTGCTTTTTCAAGATCTATATTTTACTAATTAAAATCAACGAAATAAAAAAAATAATATTATGTCCATCGTTTTAAGCCTTGAAGAAAAGGTACTTTTTTGTTAATAAACAATTGGAGCCGGAGTTCCCCCTGCATAAGTTTAGAATTTTAAACCTAGAAATATGGAAAGCTGGCTTCAAAACAAATATTTTTGAAAGAAAAAAGTTATTTTATTTATTTAAATTCCAAATTACGGAAAATTTGCAATAAAGATTTAAAAATAAAAAAATAATAATTTTCAATTTTTTCCAGAGGCATGCTTTAAAAAAATCCTAAAAATTCGGTTATTTGAATATAATTCGAAAAATATTGCATTCAGACGAAAAAATTATATTACTTAAATTAAAGGTCTTGTAAAAATAAGTAGTTTATGTCCTATAAAGTTTTGTGTATCGTTAATAGTTTTTAAGATATTGACGCTTTACATTTAAAAAAATCGTTAATATCTGAAATTATGCCTTTTCTTAATTATTTGCTGTTTGACCCCCAATTTTTACTTCAGATTTGTGTTCAGAGGAAAAAAATACTCCAGAAAATCCTATACCCACATCCAGCACACACCACTGTTTTTGTGGGCCTGTGTAATCAGTTAAACTTACATTTATTTTTATTTAAATTTTGTATCTGAAACTCTATTGAACGACATATCAATTAATAAATCTGAAGCTAAAATTTCAGTTTCAGATATGTTAATTGATCTCTCGCCAATACCATTTTAATTGGAGGATTCATAAACACCAATCTGACTTTTCGATTTCTAAAGTGCCCTCAATATTACCATTAAAAATGAGCTGAGACGCATGGATTTAAATTTTAAAAAAATATATGATAATTTTTAAAAACTCAATGCACCATTATTTATAACTTTTTGCGCTACCCCAGATTAAAAAAAGAGCTTGATCCGATAAAAATTTGCAAAGATGAGGCTATTTTGTTCGCCCTCCGCTGATTTAAACTCTCGATTTCAGTTTTTAACTCAGCTTGTCAGTCCGAGTCATCCCCAACAGTACCTCCCTGGCGCCGACCAAAGTATCAGTCACTTTACACACATCTTTTAGCAATAAAAAACAAATATAACAACTTTTTATTGTGCGGCATATTAAGTTTAAGTATTATACTATTAAATGTCGTCCAATTTAATTCTTAATTATTATAAACAATTTAAACATAACTTGAAAAAAAAATTGGTAACTTGATTCCTACTGGTCATAGAGACTTCTTGTTTGTTTCAAAAATATTGGTTTTGAAGCCAGCTTTCCCTATTTCTTGGTTTAAAATTTTTAACTTATGCAGGGGGCGCTCCGGCTCCAATTGTTTATTAACAAAAAAGTACCATTTTTTCAAGGCTCAAAACGAAGGACTTAATTTTATTTTTTTATTTGGTTGATCTATATTAGTAAAATATAAGTCTTGAAGAAGCAAAAGACAGTTTGTAATACCTAAAATATTAATAAACAAAAAAGATATAGCCCACTAGATTAGGGCTCTAAAATCAGTAAAACTCAATTATCTTAGAAAAAAATTATCCGATCATGCTTTAGAACCTCTCATTTAATTAAGAATTAAAAAAACCGATGTTTTGCAATGACAGAAATAGATAAAAAGCATTTTTTCATAAAGAAATGGACCAAATCAATTTTAGCCGTGCTCAAATTATAGGTTTCTTTAATACCTAAAAAGAACATTTTGAACGTATTCCTCTAAAATTAACAATGGCGCTTGCAGAAGCGAAAAACACGAGGTTAGCACTTTTAACCCTCCACCCCTGCACACTTTTTTGAGTCTAATACTGTAATACTATTAAAAAAATACATCAGCATCCCATAAAATTGATATTTGCTATTCGGTAACGCGTTGTAACCTTAAAAAGTCTATTATTTGTGTATACAATGCCATTTTTCGCGTCTTGTTTTGTCTAACGCCACCGAAATCTCATAGCTTTGGCGGCGGTTTAATTTATCTACTAAACATACTGGCTTTGATGCAGATATTAACAATGGAATCTTTGTCTGTACTGTATTAAAGTATTTTAAGCAATTGAGACTGTTGGGAATATATTTATTTATCTTATAAGATAACCGACAAACCTTATTAGCTAACAGTAAATTATATATTATTTTTGTCAATATTTTTTTATTGGTCTTATGTTTCATATTCACTGCGTGCTGCTTAAAGTGCATCAGTGCAAATACTAATACCTGTTTATTGTGTGTTAGTGGTGGTTAGTTAAGAATAGGTTGTTTTTTTAAATAAAAACATATTTTTTTGTATAGAAAAAAAAATTAAATGAATAAAATACAAAAATTAAAAAAAAACAGGTGCTGCTAGCCGCCGTGAAAAACAAAAAAAATTGTCCCAAACAGTCTCTCTACAAAAAAGTATGGGTCAGTTCTTGCAGACGACTACAAAGACACTGTAAGTCTCATAGATTTAATCACTAAAAATACAGGTTTGTGACCACATACCTGCATATCCTTATATTATCTATATTTTTTACGCAATTATGTAAAAATAGGTAGAAATTGCAACAATAAAATTAGAATTTTAATATGGTTTATGGTTTAGAAAATTTATTTCTGCCTTCTTTTTGGTGTTCTTAAGGAAATTTAGGGAAGCCCAGTGCTGTAGAACAATCTTGTCCACGCTTGCAGGTCAAAAAAGTCAAGCGGGTATAGGGGAAAAACCCGGCTGAGTTTGCGCAATGAATAGTACGGTCAGGTCCGAGCTTATAATAAATAATTGTAACCATGTATAAAGTTAACATATGTCCAATTCAAACCTAATACACTTTCACTGTTTTTCTGGTTTTTTGTACAACATTTTTGATTTTTAAGGAAAACTATTACAGAATATTTAAAATTATTTAATATAATTATTTAATTTTCTTTACCGCGTTTAATTGTGTAAATTAGATTTTATATCTGCTTTAATATATAAAGATTAGATGACGACATTTCACAACCTTCTGTTTAAATAGTCGATATTTCTATTACTTTTCTATTTTTACCAAAAAATAAATCACGACTATTTTTGATTAATGTCAAGCATTGTATGATAGTTTAGTGTACTCATCACCAAATGTATGATAAAAGAAGGGCAAAATAGTGGAAATAAGTTTATTTAATTATTTACCATATTAAATAACTCATATCTCGAAAATAAAACGTCAAAAAAAATTACTTTAGATTTGTGGTCAGCGCCTCCCTATGGAAAAACTCATCGAAATCGGTAAGGGTCAAGAAAAGTAACAAAGTACCTTGATTTAAATTGGTTGTTTGTGTTTTAGGGTCATACAATATTGTATAAATTTATAATTTGTATAAAAGTACAATAAAATAAGGTTATGTTATACAGGTAACATAAATAAGTTTAACGATAAGTATTGTTTTTTACATAAGCAGTTTTTTATTCTTATTTTTTTAAATCTTGTTACAGTCCACGAAAGCTGGGGCTTAAATACTAAAGTAGCGTGGGTGTCTTCAGTGTGATAAGAGGGAGTTTATCACTGACCTCAATATGGACCGGTAAAGGGCATGATACTATTACTAGAAGATAAAACCACTTGGCGATTTAATTTCGTACGACGTTGCGCATGACGTCACTCGACGACAACAATTCTGCTTGTCGGTTGGGAAAGCAGTGTTTTAAAGCCTTTTTTTTAACGTTTATTGTATTTTGGCATTATATGACGTTTAAAAAATAAATAAATCATGCGCTTAATCCATCTAACATCTAAACAGAAATCGGAATGCCATATTAAAACTCGCCGTTTCTGGGGAAATAGTCGTCGAGTGACGTCAGGCGTGCGAGAGAGATAGGCTTATCTCATGCGCGTGGGTTTATCTTTTAGAGTAATAGTATCATGGGTAAAGGGTATCAGATGCGCGGTTCAAAAGTGAGATTTTATGGGCGAAAAAATGTGTCCGTGCGCCGCGCGCCGTGGCTCTAGTCATCTCTTAGGGTCCTAAATCATGCGCAGAACGGACTAGCAGATCGATTTTATTCACAAATGCGTCGCCGGCCAGTGCCGTACTTCGTCAATTGATGACTTAAATAAAATATATATTACACTGGTTAAAAAAAACATGGTTACTGGTTTTTTGAACCAGTGAAACACATTGGTTTGTTTAGATGTTGTTCTTAATCAAAAATAAACATATTATCCATTGTCAGCTCCTTAAATTCCTCTAGTTCTTCTGAATGTTACAGCTATGGAAAGCCACAAATTTTTGTACTGGTTCACAACTGATGAGTTGTAGTTAATAATAATAATTATATTTCAGCGTCCATTCCTCTGTATCACTTGACCACGTAGTACGCCCCTGCTCACTAGTTGAAAGTTTTATCTAGTGCCCGTGTTCCCTCAGGTTCCCGCTGTAACTCTCATTCGCCTTTTAGTGCTTGACGCGTATGACACCGGATCAAATTTCTTCGGAATTATCGATACGCGTGAATCAAACCGCTGATTACAGACTTTTTCTTTGTTCTCTTAGTGAATGGTGTGTGTGTGCATTTTAAGGTGTGTATTTTCTCCTTTTGGATATACATAAATATATCAACATCAGGAAATGTAAGTACAAAAACTATATATGCCTTTCTTGTTGTTTTTTTTAGCACATTTTAGCAAAAATGAGTTCTGAATCAAGCGACTCAGGAGATGAAATTTCCAAAAGGAGTTGCTGAAAAAGATTAAGAAACTGGAACGGAAAGTGCGCAAAAATAAACGTAGGCACAAACAACGCTCAGGGTCAAACAATCGCAGAGCAAAGACAAACGATCGTAGATCAAGACCCAGATGCAGATCGACATCTACCATAAGGTCTAGATCACGCAGCTTGAGTCCACATCCCTCAACCTCAAGACTGCAAAGAGATAATCGTGGCCCGAGAGGCCCGGGATCTCGACACAGCAGTGAAGATCGAATCTCTGAAGATTCGGCGAGTCACATATTACAAATGGATGATCACAATCCGCGAGATGTGGCCTCCATTGAACCCCTCTACATGGGCATAACATAGATTCGTCTCCAGTATTACAAATTCACAACGATGAGGATATATCGGACGATCTTATTAAAATTCTGGGCAAGAATCCAGAACAAAACCCCGATAAAAATGCTCTAATACACCCTGCGCTAACTTCTAGATGGAGTCATGTACTATTTAATGGATTGGAGAAGGAGGAAAAAATCACATTGCTAAACAAATATGTGCTTCCTTCCAACTGCGAAGCCATGACCCCACCCGAAGTAAACCCAGAAATTAGAAATATTTTGTCTAATCCCAATTTAAATAGAGATAAAAATTTGCAAGCTCAACAAAATCAATTATCTAAAGGCCTAGTAGCGCTTTCTAAGGGAATGGAGATTATATTAATGGACAAAATGGATATTGCCAAAGGGATAAAAGAGAACCTTCTGGAATGTTCAAGTGACTCTGGTCGTATTCTGACAGATTTACAATACAACATAACGATGGTCAGGCGAAATCTAATAACCCCTAGCTTGAGGAAATCTGTCAAAGAAACTGTGGAAAAAACCAAACCCATAAATTTTTTGTTTGGCACAGAACTAACAGAAAAGGTAAAAGAAGCAAAATCCTTTGAAAGGACAAGTAAAGATCTAAGATCAGTACCTTCAACATCCCAAAACAAATTTAATTATACGCCTACGCCATACAACAAACACCCCAAAAAAAGGGGGGGTCAACACTGGCTATAACGCTAATAATGCTTTAAACAGAGCTCGCCCGCCCTATTGACGACGAGAGGCGATGGGAGCACAAAAGGGCCACTTCTCAAACCCAGATCAACGACAATACAGGAAGAGGAAATAACAGTAAGTGATACAGTTTTTGCGGGCCGCCTAAAATATTATAGGAAAGAGTGGCAAAATATCACGCCAAGCAAGTTATTATTATCATGGCTGAAAGGTTATACCATTCCTCTCAAAGAAATACCTTGCCAACAAAAAGCTCCTATACAAAAATTCAATAAATAAGACCAGCATTTTATAAACATTGCTATAGGGAAATTATTAGATATGGGGGCTATTAAAACATGTATCACAACAAATGATCAATTTATCTCTCAGGGACAAGCCAGATGGGGAAAAAGGTTCATTTTAAATCTTCGTGAATTTAACACATACGTAAATGCATCACATTTTAAAATGGAAGATTTTAGAACAGCCATGAAATTACTGCAAAATGGCTGCTTTATGTCAACCATAGATTTAAAAGATGCTTATTTTTTACTTTCCGTTGATAAAAATCACAGAAAATATCTGAGATTTTTATTTAAAAATCAACTATATGAATTTACTTGTCTGCCATTCGGCTTGTCCTCCGCACCCTATTGTTTTACGAAACTAATAAAACCCCTTATTAAAAATATCAGGAAACAACATATATGTTGCGTAAATTACTTAGATGATTTCTTAATATTTGGAAATACATATGAGGACTGCAAAAACAAACTTTTCTAGGATTTATTTATAATAGTGAAAAAATGTTGCTTGAATTACCGGGGGAAAAGCGACTTAAAATTAAAAATTACATTCAACGATTTCAAAAAAATAATAAAATCCATAACGTTAGAGAGATATCTAGACTTTGCGGAATATTAATATCAGTCTGCCCAGCCATAAAATATGGTTGGTTATATACCAAGGCACTTGAAAGGGACAAATATATCGCTCTCGAGGCCAATAATAAAAATTACGATTCTAAGATGAAATTAGGCGCAGAGGAGTAGTGTAAGTATACCCATGCCGAGCCCCCCCTCCACTTGACCTTGACTGACTGCGCATGCGCGTCATCCACTCTTTGTCTTGTGACCTTGAGCGTTACTGCGCATGCGTGCCCCTCCCACTCTTCGTCTACTTGACCTTGATAATTAATGCGCATGCTTGTCCCTTCCACTCTTTTGCTCTTCGACCTTGAACTTTGTTAAGCAGGCGTGCCTTTCCCACTCTTCAACCTTGAACATGAATGCGCCTGCGAGCTTCTTTCGCTCTTCGACCTTGATGTTTTTTGTCCCACCCACTTGGCGTAGTGTTACAAAGGCGGTGCGGTGAGGTGACCGACCACATTTAATACCAAACTTTATGTTAGTTAATTTTAAAAAGGTTTAAATTTATTTTTGTTACAATCAAGTTGTGTAAAATGTCCCAATACGAGTGTGAAAAGTGCAATGCTAGGTTTGCTCGTTCTTACGGTTTATTGCGCCATAAAGCGGAATCTTGTCCCAGAAGATTTGATGATGATGTGGCTGGACCTAGTAAGCGATTCAGATTTGGCGCACCTATACCACGTATGCTGGACTGTGATATCTGTAATTTAAGTATTCCACAAAATCAGATGATGGCCCACCAGAGAGCATTGCAACATCGAAGCAAATCTCGTGTTCCAGTATCACAGGGTGTGCAATTGGTGCAAAGTGCGTTTAAAAGTAGAATCGCAACGTACCATACCTATAGTTAGCGACAGTGACCAAGTGGACTACACTGCATTTTTTGTGAATATTAAAGACCGAGTTTTGGGTGTTATAAGTGAGGTGTTAAGGTTAAGAAATGCAGTTAAAATAAATATGGTTGTTGTTGCACGTTATTTTCTACCACCTCAGGAAATATACAGTGATAAGTCCTTTAATACATGCAACGAAATAGTGACTGTAGGAAGCGACCTTGACGATGTTTACCAATCATTCGTAGAGGCGATGAAAACTCAGTCTACGGAATTTCAGGAAAAAGATTCAGGTATGTAAATTTAATAACAGGGTGTATTATATATTTTTATATTTATTGTTTTATTTTTGTTGTCCAAAATATTTAAAAAATACAAAATATATTTATATGGTTTGCTTTTTGATTGCAGGGTGGGCTTTGGAAAAGATTTTGTACTTGGAGGTTAACATTAACAATTATTCACCTCTTGGCGGTTCCTCATATGTAAAGTTGCCTAAAAGTATAGAACAAAAACATGCAGTGGTCAATGTCGTAAATCAAGATGAATGCTGTTTCGCGTGGGCCATTACTTCAGCCCTGTGTCCTCCTACTGGTGCAACATCTCAGATAGGATCATATCCCCATTTTTCAACAGTGTTAAACATGACAGGTATGGATTATCCAGTCAAATTAAGTGATATCTCAAAATTTGAGATTTTAAATAACATTTCCGTTAATGTATACCTATGGTTTAGAGTCAAAGTTTGAAGATAACAAATTAACATATGAAGTTGTCGGTCCATTACGATATGCAAAAAATAAACTGCAGACTCATGTAAATTTGTTATTATTAACTAAGGATTGCAATATTAAAGATGATGATGTTGATAACAGACATAAATGTGATAGGAAATGTTCAACCAATCATTACTGTTGGATTACCGATTTGTCTCGTTTAGTATCGGGGCAAATGTCAAGCGATAAAAGTAGGTTGTATTTTTGTGATGGTTGTTTAATATATTTTAAAGCAGCGTCAGATTTAATATTGCACCAAACAAATGACTGTAAACATGTATATGCATTAACACCATCAAATGAAACAAAGATAGATAAATTTGGAAGATGTGTACCGGAAAATATTTTAAAGTTCGAGGGTATTGAAAAACAAATGAGAGTTCCCTTTGTTGTTTATGCGGATTTTGAATCCGTATTAAAACCTATATCAACTCAGGAACCAAATCCCGAAAATTCTTATATGATTAATAGCTGTAAACTGAAAACTAGCAGGGAACCTCTCTAGCTAACTTTGAGACTCTGCTATTATTAAAATATCTCAGGTGACAGCTGAGCTCGTTTCCGAACCCAAAAACTGGGGGAGTTCGTCTGTTCCCTCTTTTAAGACCGGCTAAAAATAAAATTATATTTATTGAAGATTGAAATTAAATTTTATCCCGGGTACCGTTTGGTACCACCCTTGGGATTTTTATGGAAGGTTCCTAAGTGGTTCCTTTATCAATTAAGAGCATTTCCAGACCTGGTACTCAGTAGTGTAAGCCTTAAATAAATGATCAAAGTTCTAAAATTGGGACTTTGACCTATGGTTCCCGATTTTTCCCGGTTATACTGGTGAGTACTACCTTTGTAATTTTGCAGGGTGGTTCCTGGAACCCTCCCTAAATGTTGGTACCAAATTGGGTGCTAGTACTCAGTAGTGTCCCTATGTAATTCACTCTTAAAGTTGAAGTTGATAAGTATAAATGATGTTTTCCCTAATTATCCCGGTGACACTACTTGGTACAACCTCTGGGATTTTTATGGAAGGTACTTGGGTACCTCCCTATCAATCAAGAGTAACCCCAGGCCTAGTGCTCTGTAGTGTAATATATAAATTAATGTTTAAAGCTGGATTTGGACGAAAATTCCCGTTTATTCCCGGAAATTCCCCTACACTGCTGAGCACCCGCCGTGGTTCTTAGCAGGGTGAGTCCCTGATATGTCCTCTTCCCTTTAAACCTAACCCGGACGGTAGTACTCAGTAGTGTGATATAAAAATAACCCTTTAAAATTAAAATACAACAAAAATTCCCCTTTTATCCCGGATTTATCCCTTATACTGCTGGGTACCGCTTCGGGGTTTGTCATTAAAAGATTCCTTATTTTATCCCCTTTAAAATGAGACTAAATTGGATGCTAGTACTCTGCAGTATCCGGTTAAAACTAATAAAACGTAAAGACAAACACAAATTTAGCAAATTTATCCCCTTATTCCCCAAAATTACTAACAGCGGAACAGAGGCGCCGCCCGTCTTAGTGCAATGACGGCAGCGTCCTCTGCCCTAACATGTAAATAAAGTCCCGTTAAACTGGGAGGAACGAAGGCGCCGTCCGTCTGAGTGCAATGACGGCAGCGTCCTCCGTTTTAATCTGGAAATAGTAAAATTATCCTGGACCTGCCTGTGGACACAAGGCGGCCCGTATCCTGGAAAGAAAAGATGTACGATTTTCCAGAGTTTCTTGAAAAAGAAACCCTCGGGATAGGTCGTCGGGTATTCTTGAAAAGAATAATAATAAATAAAACTCCAGTTTTAAAATAATCGGCCCAAACACACCATCACACTTCGCCTCGGAAACCACAACGGGATTACAGGAAAGCTGGCCAAATTCGCAGAGCAGTAAACAAAATGAAGATACTAAAAATAACTTTACTAATACCAAATTAACCTGGGAGTGCCAAAAGGCAACTCCCGGTATCTAGCCAGATGTCGTCGCTAAGACCACTGAATCTCGACTGACTGCTCCGCGGATTTCGGCCGGCTTTTATGCAATTCCGTGACAAAACATGAGCCATACTCCTTCGCATATTTCATAAAATGTTCTTTCGATGACACAATTTCAAAATTTGAGCTATATCGAGGTAATGATGCTGCCAAAGTGTTTGTTGATCGTCTCGAAGCAGACTTAAGACATATGTATAATACCTATTTAAAAGACATTATGCCAATGAATCCTTTAACAACTGAGGAAAAAAATGAATATCGAAATGCTACAACATGCGGTATTTGCGAACAACCATTTTTGGAATCAGATGTTAAGGTGAAAGATCATTGTCACATAACGGGTAAAAACGATTTGGTGCAGCACATTCCATCTGCAACTTAAATTACAAAATTCCCAATTTTGTTCCCATAATATTCCATAATTTAGGTGGCTACGACTGTCATATGTTTATTAAGGAATTATGTAGATATGGGGACAAAATTAACGTTATAGCTCAAAGTAAAGAGAAATATGTGTCATTTACAAAGAGTATTTATATGCACGATTATTTGGACAAAAAGACGGGAACAATTAAAAAAAAGTATCTTAAACTTAGATTTATAGATAGCTTTAAATTTTTATCTGCATCGTTGGAAAATTTGGGTAACGGTTTAAATATTGACGAGTTTAGGGAAACACGTAAAATGTTCAAAAATGACGAACAGTTCAATTTAATGCGCCAAAAAGGTGTTTTTCCATATAGTTTCGTTGATTGTATGGAAAAAATGAAAACCCCAAATCTTCCAACGAAAAATCAATTTTATGATACTTTACGCGAAGAACATATCAGCGATGAGAGCTATGAGAGAGCGAAGAAAGTATGGCATTTGTTTGGGTGTAAAAATTTGGGGGATTATTCGGATTTATATTTAAAGTCAGACGTTTTGTTGTTATGTGATGTATTTGAACAATTTCGCGACACTTGTTTAAAAGTTTACAAATTGGATTCTGCGCAGTTTTATACCCTTCCAAGTTTATCTTTCGAATGTATGTTGCGCATGACCAAGGTGGGGTTGGAGCTTTTAACAGATATTGATATGATTCATTTTTTTAAAAAAGGCATTCGCGGTGGAATAAGTCAGTGTACGGAAAGGAAGCATATTGCTAATAACTCATACTTGCCAAACTTTGATCCTACAAAACCGTCGTCATTTATCACATATCTAGATGCCACAAATCTTTATGGTCACAGTATGTCCCAATCCTTACCATTCGGCGGTTTTAGATGGCTCGCGGAAAATGAGATAATAAATTTAAATATTTTGGGTGTTGACGATGACGGTCCACATGGATATGTTCTAGAAGTGGATGTGCATTACCCGAAAGAATTGCATGATGCACATTCAGATTTACCATTCCTAGTGGAAAGCATGGTGCCACCAGTTGCAACTTCCAAATTACCAAAATTAATTCCCAACCTTAATGATAAAAAGCGATATATTGTCCATTTTAGAACATTAAAACAGGCCATCCAGAACGGTCTTATAGTAATAAAAACTCATCGGATTTTGAAATTTGATCAGTCAAAGTGGTTAAAGACATACATTGACTTTAATACTGCATTGCGGAATTCGGCAACTACAAAGTTTGGCAGGGATTTGTTTAAACTATTTATAAATTCTGTTTTCGGAAAAACCATGGAAAATGTTGAAAACCGCAAAGACATAAAGTAAGTAACCCAATGGGACAATTCCGTCGGTAAAGTTGGTGCACGGGCTTTAATTGCTCGTCCAAATTTTAATAGTTGCTCCATTTTTACCGAAGATTTTGTTGCAATTCATATGGGCAAAACAAAAATAATTTACGATAAACCTATATATATATATTGGGTTTTCTATATTGGACATTTCAAAAACAGTTATTTATGATTTTTTCTATGACTTCATAAAGAAAACGTTTGGTAGTAGCGCATCTTTGCTATACACTGACACGGATTCTCTTATACTGAAAGTGTTCACCGATAATTTTTATCGCGTAATGTCAGATCACCCCGATAAATTCGACACATCAAATTATCAGGAGCAAAATATATTTAATATAATTAAAAGTGAATCGGTTCCTGGTAAGATGAAGGACGAATTTCCTGGTGATCCGATAGTTAGTTTTTATGGTACCGGGGCCAAAGCATACTATATTAAGTCCCTTAATAGTGAGCTAAAAAAAGCAAAAGGAATTAAAAAGCCAGTTATCGAGAAGGAACTTCATATGGAAGATTATAAAAAAATCGTTGAACATGGCGGTTTAATTTTTAGAAAGATGAGGACATTTCGAAGTGAATTACATGACGTTTATACAAAAATAATAAACAAAATAGCACTATCCCACAAAGACGACAAACGTTTTGTAATTCCTTCATGTAGCAAAACTCTACCTTGGGGTCATACAGACATCGAATTTTATGAGAGCGATCCGGCTGAAAATTTGCGCAACGTACAGAGTCTGGTAGAATCGTTTTTAACAGATGAGGAAAAATTAAAATCTTTACTCGGGGTGTTTGAAACGTTTCTATCAGATGATGTATAATACTGGAAGGTCCATACCAAAGTTGTTGTCAATAAATTGTTGTTTTTTTAAAGTTAATATATTTTATTTTTATTTATTTTTTTTTGTTAAAGTACATACAAATCTATTTACAAGGTAACATAAAATCACAGAACATTATTGTCCTTGAAAGAAGTTGTCTTGGCTGGAAGTGGCATTGGTGGGGATGTTTATCTTTTACGTACGCGCATCTCCCTTTGGTGTGGTGGGAATGCGCTTTATACGCACACGCGTCCCCACCACAGTAAAGGCAGTGGTAGGGATGTGTGTGTGTGTAGATACAAAGAAAGCGCAGACAGTCAAGACTTCATTCTGTAAGTGATTTTCGTCGCTAAAGGTTGTTTAAAAAAAAGTGTTGTCAATATGTGTAGTCAAAATTCATTGGGATTGGGTAGTGCTACCCAAGAATTTTTGCAAGAGGAGCTTGAAAAGGACAAACCGTTTTCCAACTTAAAGGACGCAGTTAGGATGGAAGAAGACGACAAGGTGGATATGGCCTTATCCACATTTGTAGATTCCGTCAAACTGCGGCAGGAAGCTGACGCATTTGAAGACAAACAAGTGCCTCCACCACCGCCACGGCCGTCATCACCAAAAGTGCACGTGATTGAAAATATTTTGGTTAAGCCCGCAAGAAAGCCGGCGGCACCAAAATTAAAAAAACTTTTAACCACAGCAATTTATTATCTCATTTTCCGCGAGCCATCTAAAACCGCCGAATGGTAAGGATTGGGACATACTGTGACCATAAAGATTTGTGGCATCTAGATATGTGATAAATGACGACGGTTTTGTAGGATCAAAGTTTGGCAAGTATGAGTTATTAGCAATATGCTTCCTTTCCGTACACTGACTTATTCCACCGCGAATGCCTTTTTTAAAAAAATGAATCATATCAATATCTGTTAAAAGCTCCAACTCCACCTTGGTCATGCGCAACATACATTCGAAAGATAAACTTGGAAGGGTATAAAACTGCGCAGAATCAAATTTGTAAACTTTTAAACAAGTGTCGCGAAATTGTTCAAATACATCACATAACAACAAAACGTCTGACTTTAAATATAAATCCGAATAATCCCCCAAATTTTACACCCAAACAAATGCCATACTTTCTTCGCTCTCTCATAGCTCTCATCGCTGATATGTTCTTCGCGTAAAGTATCATAAAATTGATTTTTCGTTGGAAGATTTGGGGTTTTCATTTTTTCCATACAATCAACGAAACTATATGGAAAAACACCTTTTTGGCGCATTAAATTGAACTGTTCGTCATTTTTGAACATTTTACGTGTTTCCCTAAACTCGTCAATATTTAAACCGTTACCCAAATTTTCCAACGATGCAGATAAAAATTTAAAGCTATCTATAAATCTAAGTTTAAGATACTTTTTTAATTGTTCCCGTCTTTTGTCCAAATAATCGTGCATATAAATACTCTTTGTAAATGACACATATTTCTCTTTACTTTGAGCTATAACGTTAATTTTGTCCCCATATCTACATAATTCCTTAATAAACATATGACAGTCGTAGCCACCTAAATTATGGAATATTATGGGAACAACATTGGAATTTTGTAATTTAAGTTGCAGATGGAATGTGCTGCACCAAATCGTTTTTTACCCGTTATGTGACAATGATCTTTACCTTAACATCTGATTCCAAAATGGTTGTTCGCAAATACCGCATGTTGTAGCATTTCGATATTCATTTTTTTCCTCAGTTGTTAAAGGATTCATTGGCATAATGTCTTTTAAATAGGTATTATACATATGTCTTAAGTCTGCTTCGAGACGATCAACAAACACTTTGGCAGCATCATTACCTCGATATAGCTCAAATTTTGAAATTGTGTCATCGAAAGAACATTTTATGAAATATGCGAAGGAGTATGGCTCATGTTTACAGCTATTAATCATATAAGAATTTTCGGGATTTGGTTCCTGAGTTGATATAGGTTTTAATACGGATTCAAAATCCGCATAAACAACAAAGGGAACTCTCATTTGTTTTTCAATACCCTCGAACTTTAAAATATTTTCCGGTACACATCTTCCAAATTTATCTATCTTTGTTTCATTTGATGGTGTTAATGCATATACATGTTTACAGTCATTTGTTTGGTGCAATATTAAATCTGACGCTGCTTTAAAATATATTAAACAACCATCACAAAAATACAACCTACTTTTATCGCTTGACATTTGCCCCGATACTAAACGAGACAAATCGGTAATCCAACAGTAATGATTGGTTGAACATTTCCTATCACATTTATGTCTGTTATCAACATCATCATCTTTAATATTGCAATCCTTAGTTAATAATAACAAATTTACATGAGTCTGCAGTTTATTTTTTGCATATCGTAATGGACCACAACTTCATATGTTAATTTGTTATCTTCAAACTTTGACTCTAAACCATATACATTAACGGAAATGTTATTTAAAATCTCAAATTTTGAGATATCACTTAATTTGACTGGATAATCCATACCTGTCATGTTTAACACTGTTGAAAAATGGGGATATGATCCTATCTGAGATGTTGCACCAGTAGGAGGACACAGGGCTGAAGTAATGGCCCACGCGAAACAGCATTCATCTTGATTTACGACATTGACCACTGCATGTTTTTGTTCTATACTTTTAGGCAACTTTACATATGAGGAACCGCCAAGAGGTGAATAATTGTTAATGTTAACCTCCAAGTACAAAATCTTTTCCAAAGCCCACCCTGCAATCAAAAAGCAAACCATATAAATATATTTTGTATTTTTAAATATTTTGGACAACAAAAATAAAACAATAAATATAAAAATATATAATACACCCTGTTATTAAATTTACATACCTGAATCTTTTTCCTGAAATTCCGTAGACTGAGTTTTCATCGCCTCTACGAATGATTGGTAAACATCGTCAAGGTCGCTTCCTACAGTCACTATTTCGTTGCATGTATTAAAGGACTTATCACTGTATATTTCCTGAGATGGTAGAAAATAACGTGCAACAACAACCATATTTATTTTAACTGCATTTCTTAACCTTAACACCTCACTTATAACACCCAAAACTCGGTCTTTAATATTCACAAAAAATGCAGTGTAGTCCACTTGGTCACTGTCGCTAACTATATGGTACGTTGCGATTCTACTTTTAAACGCACTTTGCACCAATTGCACACCCTGTGATACTGGAACACGAGATTTGCTTCGATGTTGCAATGTTCTCTGGTGGGCCATCATCTGATTTTGTGGAATACTTAAATTACAGATATCACAGTCCAGCATACGTGGTATAGGTGCGCCAAATCTGAATCGCTTACTAGGTCCAGCCACATCATCATCAAATCTTCTGGGACAAGATTCCGCTTTATGGCGCAATAAACCGTAAGAACGAGCAAACCTAGCATTGCACTTTTCACACTCGTATTGGGACATTTTACACAACTTGATTGTAACAAAAATAAATTTAAACCTTTTTAAAATTAACTAACATAAAGTTTGGTATTAAATGTGGTCGGTCACCTCACCGCACCGCCTTTGTAACACTACGCCAAGTGGGTGGGACAAAAAACATCAAGGTCGAAGAGCGAAAGAAGCTCGCAGGCGCATTCATGTTCAAGGTTGAAGAGTGGGAAAGGCACGCCTGCTTAACAAAGTTCAAGGTCGAAGAGCAAAAGAGTGGAAGGGACAAGCATGCGCATTAATTATCAAGGTCAAGTAGACGAAGTGTGGGAGGGGCACGCATGCGCAGTAACGCTCAAGGTCACAAGACAAAGAGTGGATGACGCGCATGCGCAGTCAGTCAAGGTCAAGTGGAGGGGGGGCTCGGCATGGGTATACTTACACTACTCAGAGGCACTTGAAGATCTCTCTTGGTGGTGTAATAATATTTTATGGGCCAATAACAATGTTAAATTCGATTCTTTCGATATGGTAATTTTACGGACTCATCCTTAACAGGTTGGGGCGCATGTTCGGGTAACCAAACAACCAATGGCTGGTGGGATGAAAAACAAAGACATAAGCATATAAATGAATTAGAATTGTTAGCAATTTTTTATGGCATAAAATGCTTTACCAAAAATACAAAAATGTACATATCTTAATACGAACAGACAACACAACGGCCCTATCGTATATAAACAAAATGGGGGGTATTAAATTTACAAATCTTGCGTCACTAGCAAAAGAAATCTGGCAATGGTGCGAAAAGCGCAATATCTGGCTGTTTGCATCATATATTACATCATCGGAAAACCACGAGGCAGATAGAGCATCTAGAACAATGTCAATAGATACAGAGTGGACCTTATCTCAGTTATATTTTGAACAAGTTACATCTGAATTTGGACAGCCAGATATTGATCTATTCGCTTCAAATCTTAACCACAAATGTAAAAAATATGTGTCTTGGAAACCAGATCCTAATTCTATAGCAGTAGATGCGTTTACTCTGCAGTGGAATAATTTTTCGTGTTTTTATGCATTCCCACCGTTTTCATTAATTCTAAGAACACTTAACAAAATAATAAACGATAAAGCAGAGGGAATACTAATGGTACCCTGGTGGCCTAGCCAACCATGGTACCCTCTTTTCGAAAAACTTAAACAAAAAGAAATATATTTGGGACCCAATAATAATATTCTTTTTTCTCCTTTTAGAGATCAACATCCTCTAGCAAAGAGCCTTACCCTGGTAGCTGCAAAATTATCTCCGAAGGATTTAAACAAAAACAAATACCAGAATGCGCAATTAATACAATGTTAAAGTCAATATCGCCCTCGACTATAAAGCAATACGAGTCCACATATAAACTTTGGTGGGAATTCTGTCAAATAAACAAAATTTCATTATACAATCCCACAATTTCATATGTTATAAAATTCCTTCAAAACATTTTTGAAACAAAAAATTACAGATACATGAACTCACATAAATCTGCATTAAGCCTTATCTTAAAAAATCATATTGAAACCGACTCAAGAGTATCGCGTTTCATGAAAGCAATTTCTAAAATAAACCCGTCAACGCCTAGATACAACAACACTTGGGACCCGGCTCAGGTCATAAATTATTATGAGAAACTGGGCCCAAACACAAAATTGACAATAAAACAAATATCATACAAATTAGTCACCCTTTTATCACTCGTGACAGGTCACAGAATACAAACAATATCTTTAATTCGAATATCAAATGTTTTAGAAAGCTCAGCAGGTTTACAGATTTTTATATCTGACCCAATAAAAACTTCCGGAATAAATAAAATCCAACCATGTTTACAAATACCCTTTTTCACGGAAAATCCTATTGTTTGTGCGGCATTAACATTAATAGCCTACAAAGAAAAAACTATGGGCTATCGAAAACCAGACCAAGATTTTTTATTCTTAACATATAAAAGCCCATATAAAGTTGCCACAAAACAAAGCCTTAGCCGCTGGATTAAGGAATCGCTGAAAGAAGCCGGAATAGATACCAATAAATTTAAACCCCATTCAGTTCGGCAGGCTTCTACATCGAGTGCACATAGACACGGGCTGTCTGTTCAATGCATCATGCAGACAGCGGGATGGACGGAACAAACAACGTTCACAAAATTTTATAACAAACCTGTATGTGTTAATTCCCAATTTGCAACAACAATTTTATCATCGTCACAGAAATAATATCTTTGTACAATTAATCTTTTACATTAATATTAAGATAAAATATAGCTTTGTTTTAACATGTTATTCACGTATTGTTTGTTTATTTTTCCTAACAACTTTTAATTATATTGAAAATAACCATTCACAACTTGTATGGATAATCGCAACCAATACTCTAAACAACTACGTGGTCAAGTGATACAGAGGAATGGACGCTGAAATATAATTAATAATCAAACGAACTTACCTGAAGTGAAGTTCGATGTTAATTATAGAAGCGTCCATTCCGAATGTATCACCCCACCCTCCCTTTTCCCTATTTCTTTTGCGATTATCAAAAAATCTAAATAAATGAGAGTTACAGCGGGAACCTGAGGGAACACGGGCACTAGATAAAACTTTCAACTAGTGAGTATAAGCACGGCAGGGGCGTACTACGTGGTCAAGTGATACATTCGGAATGGACGCTTCATATAATTAACATCGAACTTCACTTCAGGTAAGTTCGTTTGATTATTAAAAAATGGCGAATACGACTGAACATGACTCTTGTGGCTTATCTAAGAATTAACTTTTTGTTTCATCTATGTAACACAATCATAATTGAAAAAAAATCACTATAATTATTTATTTCGGATTAAAAATATCTGAACAAAAAATGTATTGCATTAATCTAAAAAGTCAGTAAGTATGATTACAACATAAAACATCTTCTCTTGGAGCATATACCTACTAGAGGCACTCTTGCCGCTTGGAAAACGATCATTTGTGCAAGAAAGAAAAATTAGCGGTATAACCTTTTTCCCCCTCCAACGTGATCATTGGTCGGTGAAAAGAATATATATACCCCGCTCTGCGTGCTGATTTGTCGGTCTCTCCGCATCGATCTATCGGCACTATGGTTGGAGCCACGGAGAAAGGTTTATCCTATGATTCTTTTTTCTCTTTCGCACTGCCAAACGGCAAGGCTGCCTCTAGTAAATAAATACTCGTTTTGTATAAATACATTTAAGATGTTTAGAATATCCTTTTATCGCTATCGAAAACATAAGTGTAAGCAGGAAAAGAGTTAACGTTATTTGTATAAACATTTTTTTACCCTTTTGTTTATAAGTCTGTTCCAATCTCGCAAAAAACCGTTTATTGCATCCCTTTACTGATCCCCAAGCAAAGCAAAACCCTTTAAAGCGTTCAAACTCCGTCGTTTTTGAACTGACATAAAACTTGTAAAGTCGACAGTCACGCGTTTAATAAATTCTAACAGTTTTCAAACCATTTTAAGGCGATACAAAAACTGGGTCTTGAAATTAACCCTATCTTTTATTAGCCCCTATTTTTTCTATTTATATTTTGCAATATTAATTTTGTTAACTCATGGTTTATATTACTACCTAACATAATTTATATATGTATAGAAACGCAAAATAAAAGAATTTAGTATTTAAATATATAAAAAATATATTATATAAATATAAATTAATTAATGACATACAAATTTCTAAGTCCGGAACTGGTCCTGCTTTTTAAATACGCATGCTTAATGACACTAGCCTTTGTTTAGTGCGCGAGGTCGTAAACTTGCCATAAATGCGATTAGTCATTATATATCTAAAGTTAGGTTATCTATGGAGTTTATTCACACAAGAATAAATATTATTGGATTTGGGAAAAGAAAAACTTGTGCGTGTAGTAGATTCCATTCTGGACACTCTGGGAATAACCGAAGGAAGAGAGTGAAAAGTTTGGGACCTCTTAAGTTGGACTGTAAAAAAATGCATAAAATTGGCACTATGTGTTACTCTGTTGGAAGCTGCCAGAGGAATTATACTTGCGAACTCCTTGGAACAGGAGCCGTGAAAATACACAAAAAAGCGACATATCATCTACCGCCCGTCGGTGGGTAAGAGAACAAAGGTTTTCTGTAAGCGTGTGACGCAGAAAACTAAATTTAATAATTGGGCTAGGGGCGCCAAAATCACCCCCCCAATGAGAAGCTGTTCGCTCCGGCCCTGGATACAAGTAAAGAGTAGGTGTTTTATTCATAAATGTAAGTACTGTAGTTAAAAATACCTACCTATATTTAAATAACAAAATCAATTTTTCTTTCACGTATTTTCCCAAAACGCGTTATCACGTCATCTAGGTACTTCAATGGGTACGATTTTATGGACGTGGAGAAGTGCCAGTCCGGTTAGACGTTCTTTAACCATTGAAGCTCTTAGGAGCCACGTTTTGATTTTTCGTAACGTAGAGAAAGATCTTTCCGCTGTCGCTACACGAACAGGTAGTGTAGCCATAATACATAAAAAACTTCCTATATTAGGATAAATCCCAATATCGCAATTTAAAATAAGGTCATAAATCGACTGCGGTATGCAGGGCCGTTCCTAGGGTATCTGCCGCATCTTCCCTCAAAGTTGTTAAAAATTTACAAATAAAAAAGATAAAGCAAATTTACGTTTAAAAAAAATTTACAAATATACACAGTTTGTTTAACAGAATATAATGTTACAACTTATTTGTAATGTAATAAAGAAATAAATACATAATTCATACATACAGGCGAGGATACTAACATATTTACTATTTCTACTAATAAGTTATACAGTAAAGTTTGCTTTTCTAGCCTTTTTAATGCAAATGTTTTAACAATGTTAGACACATCTATATTTTCTTACAGCTCTTTTTCAATACTAATAATGGATAAGTCTGAAAGCCTTTCTTGCCCCATTGTGGATCGTAGATAATTTTTTATTATTTTAAGTTTGGAAAAGCTTCTTTCCCCACTAGCTACTGTGACAGGCAATGTTAAGAAAATTCGTATAGAAATTACTAAATTTGGAAATAGATAGATGAGGTTATTTGTGAATAGGTAGTTAATAACATTCAATGCGTTCATTTCAGAGGAAATATAGGGTGCAACATTGTCAATTTCATCATATAAATTTTGAGCTAAAATATTTTTTTGATTTATACATGGATCACATAAACTATTCTCTAGACTAGAGCCTTACAATTTGCAAATCTAATTGATTTATCCATTTGAAGGAAATTGTATAGGTTGTTAAGAAAATTAAACAATGTATCATGCTGCTTTATTTGCTCGAACCTTTCTTCCAATTTTGATAATGCGGTCTCCAATATTACAAAGTAAAAATTAATTTTGAATTGGTCAGCCGGGTCTTTAGGTGCCTCGTCTTCACACTCTTAATCAAATAATTGCTTTTTTGTTCGGGGTCTCACAATATTAATCGGAGGAAACGAAGGGTCACAGTCGATATCATCGGCAATTTTTTGGCCTCCAAGATTAAAACGATATTAGGTAGTGTAGAATCTGACTCCTGCATCACTTTACTTGCAATATTAATTTTTGTTATGACATTACTCCATATAGTAACAGAACAAATAAATTTAAACGACTTAATTTTTAAGAGAAATGAATTTGCCATATTTCTGGTTTCAGGGTCTCTGCTATTATCAGAATAAAGTGCAAATAAAGCGTCATATATTTTTGCCAAATTGTATCTAAGAACTTTTAAAGCATCTATTCTACTTTCCCATCTAGTACTAGAAAGAGGTTTTAATGATAAAAATGGAATTTCATCTTTTAAAACTTGCCAACGTTTAGTCGAAGCAGAAAAAAAAACGTAAAGTTCCTGCACAATAGCAAAGAAATTTGTAATTTCTAAAGACGCTTTTGCAGCGTCATTAACAACTAAATTTAAGCTATGGCCGCGGTATGTCCTGACTCCGCTGCCACTTCACCATTCACAGCCGATATTCGTTTACGACAGAAACTGGAGTATTATCTAGTAACAGTGTATAATAGTTGAAAGAAGTGCAAAACCTGGCAATGTTTTTAAAATGTATAGTTTCGATGAAAATTTGGGATTTAAGCTTAACTTACCCTCCTCTTCAAAATATATATTATGCCGATGGGCGCTCTTTATTTTGAAGGGATAAAAACTACCCTTTATTTCTAATGCCTATAAAACCATACATAAAACCTTAAGTTGAGTAAAATTTGACTCAAATAAGTCAAAAAAGTGTTTTTTTTTCTTTGAAACATTATTTGAAATATTTCAGCCCTTAAAAATCAACCCTTATTATGATTTAAAAAAATTATTTACCCCAAAAAATGTATATATTATCACAGTGTTTTGCATGAAAATTTGGGATTAAGCTTAACTTACCCTTCCTTTTCAAAATCTTCATTATGCTGAAGGTCGCTTTCTATTTTTAGGGGTGAAAACTATCCCTTATTGCAAAAACCTTTAAAACTTTCATATTAATGCTTAAGTCACATAAAATTAGGCTCAGATAAATTAAAAAATAAGTATTTAATTCTTTGAAACATTATTTAATATATTTCAACCCTTGAAAAAAATTAACATATTGACACAGAGTTGTAATTAAAAACTTTGCCCGCTCAAAAGTATTACCAATTTAGTTTTGTAATTTTTTAATTCTTAAAAATCTACCCCTTACAATATTACAATGCAAAAAATAGTACAAAACCGTGGATTTTTTAAAAAATGCATCGAATCGCTTTTAGCATGCTTCAAAAAATGGTTTTTTAAGCATAACTCCTTCAAATTTTGTGATAAAAAATTCTTTAAAAACCGTTTTGTTGGTTGTTTTTTTAAAGCTATAAGGTCCCATACATTAAAACTGTTTAAAACCCTTACTTTTTTAAAGGGGTGAGTTTAAAGAACTGAAACAAGGTAGTGCTCTTTTATACACACGCGTTTTAAACGTTTATATCTCACTAAATTTCTGTTATACAGTAAACTAAAAAAAAGCAAAATAAATGTAATTTAAAAAGCTACAATTTGACGCCTTAGTGATTTTTACGTATCTCCCTTAGTTTTCGACGTTTTTTCAAGAAAAGTCATTTTTTATTAAAATTCTGAAATTTGATTTTCACTCGCAGCTCCATTTTTTTTTTCAAAATTAAGCAATTTAAATCGGTTAAAATTTTAGAATGTATTTATGATACATAGATAAAGAGAATTAAAAAAGGGCTACGACTTATTTTAATTAGGGTGGTAATTAGGGGGTCGTTTTCGAAGATTTTTGCACTCAAAAATTTTGATCTAACCTTTTTTAATCATAACTTCCTCAACTTTTATGATACATTAAAAAAAAAACAAAGGTCTTTGCAAATGCTTCAAAAAAGTTATTATTAGTTTTCCTTGAAAAATACGTAGATTTTGCGTTATTTGCTTTAAAACTATAAAATTTTGTGTTTGACGAATAATAACTTAACACTTAACAAACCACAACTTGGTTTGTAATGGTCCCACAGCAATAACAAAAAACCATTTTATGAGTTTAAAGCTACAACCTTGTTATTTACAATTTTTTGATAAAATGTATACTTATCAAGTTATTTGAAAAAAAAACGATTAAAAACGTTGATTTTATCGACAAAAAACGCCGACTTTCGATCGCGAATAACTCGAAAAGTATTTTACAAAAAAAATACATACAACATTTTTTGCTTGGAAATCAGTTTTCTATTAATTTCTATGCTCAAAATATTTTAAAAAATTTTCACCCTCGAGATGGTTTGGCAACCATCCCCAGGGTAAAGGCGCCCTTCGGCATGATATAGATTTTGATACTTGGACCATTCACTACCTACTGTCAAAATTTCAAGTCATTCTAAGCAATTTGAAAAAATTGCGAGGCAAAATGGTTCATTTCCTGGACTATAATTGGTTGCTAGTTGTTTCACAGTTTCAATGCGGCGCGGCGGTAAAATTTAAATTTTCGATGCATTTGTTCCCGAATAAAGCCGGAGTCTCATGCATCCGATTTCCGACGATCCGATCATCCGAAAGTATTTTGATTGGTCAGAACATTGTGGCGCCACATGTTCTGACCAATCAAAATACTTTCGGACTCCGGCTTAATGCGTTTGCCGCCAAACAAAGTATTATATTAAGTTTATTAAATATTAAAAGTACTTAAATAAAATCTTTATTGTGACAAAAAATATATAAAAAAATTATATTTAACAATTTTAAATAGTGCTCCACCTAGGTCCTGGACCCAGCCCAGGGGAGGGTCATGACCCCCATGACCCCCTCCTGGATCCGCCCTTGCTATAATATACCTTGTTGCACCTGGGAGATATATCTGAAGTTTCTTTTTAAAAGGGTCATTTGTGCACCTAATCGCACATAGATATTGTTTGCCATTATTACAAAAACCACAATTGTTAGAGTATCTATCTTTAAAAAGCCTAAAGGCTAAACTGTAATTTTTATTGGCTTTGCCATTAGCAACACCGATTTAAGTAATGTAATTACATTACTTTTTATTACTAAACTAAAAATAAATACGTTCTTTTTTGTTTCCTGTTAAACTGGGTAATATAAAACATAATTGTAAATTTGGGAGCGTTTAGGTATTACGTAACGCAATTTTTGGATATTTTTGACCCCTCCCTGCCCCCATGGAACGCGCCGTAACGTTTTTCTGTACCCCCTCTAGTAAAACTTTACGTAACCAAGTGACCATTATTACCTAAAAGTTACAATTATGAAGCGTAAAGTACCGAAAAGCCGCTAAATTAAAATAAAATTGAAATTTTAAGAAAAAAAAACGTTTTGAAAATGAATGAGAGTTTCTTTCTATGCGACTGTTCTGAAGGATTAAAAAGCAATGTTACGTAACGCGTAGTTTAAACCCCCCTCCCACACCTGTATAAGGCGGCCAACTTTATGAAAGGTCAATGCGGGACTTACGACGACGACAACGGGGGGAGGGGAGTGATCTGGAAGAAGTAAAATTAATGAAAATTGGGTAATACTAAACCAACATTTGATTATTTAAAATCGTATTTTTCCGTTAAAGGACATTTTTAAACTAGATTAGGGTTCTTGTTAAGTATATAAAAAAAGTTTTGACAACCATATTAAATTTTACAATAAGCATTACACGTAACGTTTTAACTGTATGTGATGATTTTCCGATGTCCATAAGGCATTCATTAACGAAAATACTTGTTCTGTAGGATGTGCTTTATCCATAAATTAATTAATTTACCGACATGCGGGACCTGCGGGACGCAAGAGACATATTGCGGGACAATTTTATATTTTGCAATGCGGGATTACAACCGCCAATACGGGTTCGTCTCGCATAGTGATGGGATAATTCGAATTAAAAATAATGGATAATCCGATTATTAAAATAATCGCTATCATGCGAGTATTTAGATTTAATTTGAATTACGAAAAATAACCTGATTCCACAAAATTGATTACGCGTCGCGAAAAAAAAGAATAACATGTAATAACGAATAAGCATAATATGTTAATAGTAAAGTATATATTTATGTAAATAGAGAGGACAACTTAATTATAAAAAAGGTAATTTTTTACTTACCGGGCCCACGGCCGATTTTATTAAAATTTTGTATACAGGGGTTTTTGGGGCGCTTATCACGAATCTGAAGTCATATTTGTGCTTTCTTTATTTATTTGTTAAATGAAGGTGAAATTAAATTTATCTTATAAAATAATAAGTGTATTTCGATAAAATCTTCTATTTTGGGTGTAATCAGTTTTAAGAAGGAGGAATTTTAGGAAAGTTTTGCTGATTAGGTTTAAGTGGGGCGTTATAACTTAAAAACTAGCAGAGTACGAAAAAATTTGACTTTAGATTTGTGATCAGCGCCCCAAAAATCCCCGGTATACAAAATTTCAATAAAATCGGTCGTGGGCTCGGTAAGTAAAAAGTTACCATAAAAAATTATGGCAAATGGAAAATTTACTTACTAAAATAATATTAAGGGGATTCCGGACTTTTTTGATAAACTATATAATATTTAGTGTTTGTGTTTAGTTACATCGAAATCGAGTTACATATTCATTCAGAAATCAAGAATTTAAAATTCAAACGATTAAAAAAATAAAATAATTATATAATTCGAATTATCAATTAATCCGATTATTGAAATCATTCATAATTCAATAATTCGAATTTTAAAATAATCCGATTAAGCCCATCACTAGTCTCGCAGAATGCGGGACGGTGTGCCGCCTGTAACGCAACGTAACGTTTTACAAGACCCCCTCCCCCCAAATGTGTTACGTAATACCCCAGGTAATACTTGAATGCTCCCTTTTATTAAAATGCGATCTTTTTTTGAAACACGGAATGTCAATATGGACAGCGAGCATCATATTGTTTTATGTCAAAAATAAGACACACATGAATATTATTTCTAAAATAAGCAGAGACTTGCAAAACATTTAAATTATTATAAGAATAGACGGTGGCTTGCTAACGGTTTTTACATAATTCATTTAAAAATCTGCCGTACCCCATTATGCATCCCTGACATCCCAAAAAATATATTGTTTTAGATTTTTTTGTAATTTTGGATATAAAACACAGACTGCCCAGTTTATTAAAAAAATACAAGATAACGTCTGGCTGTAATTTTTTTTTAAAAATATGTAATTTTCCATAACCTTGTTTTATTTGTGACTAATCTAACTTATGTTAAAAATTTAGTAGTTACTTTATGTCCGCTTAGTATACCAAATAGTTGTTCGCTTATCGTCAGTTCTAAAATGTAACAATTAACAATATAAGTATTCTTTTTATTTTAAAGACTTAACTTATATTAAGATATTATTTGGAAAAGAATAATATACTTACATATATATCTTATCAGAATTTAGGTTTGTACACTGATTTAGTTATCATCCGGCAAATTCATTGGCGTAGGTTTAACAATAAATTCTTTATAAATACTTTAAATTCAATATTAGCTTTGTTTTTATAAAATTATATTTAATATTTTGTCTTGGATAAATATATTGCATAAAAATAGTCTTTTTCATGTGATAGGTAGACAATCTTTTTAATAGCTGAAAATACATTAATCAATATTTCTATTTCAATTCTTTTTATGTGTATTTTATATAATATATATATATATATATATATATATATATATATATATATATATATATATATATATATATATATATATATATATATATATATATATATATATATAGGGTGTTACAAATTCGAGTGTATGCATGGAGATCTCGTAAACCGTAAGAGATACAAGGTCGGTTAAATTATGGCAAAGTTGTGTATTTGCGTAACTAAGTCCACTTTAGAAAGTTGCAAAATTCCGAGTACTTTCGGAGATATCCGGAAAAAATCGAAATTTTCCGATTTTATTTTTTTCTGGCGTTATTTAAAGGGATATGGAAAAACAAAAGACACTTTCTGATGGCCATTTTTTAAGCCTTACAAAACAGCTTTGAGAGATTTTTCCGTACGACGTTTCGATTTCGTTAAACCATCATCAACTTTATTTTTTTAAATACGAACCTGGGTTTTTTATTTAATTTTTTTGAGCCTCTTATTATCCCAAGTACAAAAATGTATAACACATAATATTTATTAACATATATGGAACGCCCCTGATGTGCGTTCCTTGTCTTACTCATTGTCCCTTATGGAAAATATGTATATTTAACTGAAAAATATTAAAATTTTAAGTGTTATACATCATTGTAATTGGGATTATAACTGCTTCAAAAAAATGCAATAAACAATTGAGTGCCGTATTTAAAAAAATAAAGTTGATGATGGTTTAACGAAAACGAAACGTCGTACGGAAAATCTGTTAACGCTGTTTTGTAGAGTTTAAAAAGTGGCCATGTAAAAGTGTCGTTTGTTTTTCTATATCTCTTTAAATGACGTCAGAAAAAAATAAAAACGAAATCGACAAATTTCGTTTTTTTCCGGATATCTCCGGAAGTACTCGAAATTTTACAACTTTCTAATAGGCATGTTGTTAGGTACCTAAATGCGCAATTTTGCCTCAATTTAACCGAGTTTTTATCTCTTAGGGTTTACGAGATCCCCATGCATACACTCGAATTTGTAAACTTATATATATATATATATATATATATATATATATATATATATATATATATATATATATATATATATATATATATATATATATATAATATATATATATATATATATATATATATATATATATATATATATATATATATATATATATATATATATATATATATATATATATATATATATATATATATATATATATATATAAAAAAAAAACATGAAGCTACGATATTAATGGGCGGTAGTGGGGCTCAAAACAAGTTACAAACTTTGGTAGCAATTATTTCTGAAAAGCTTAACAATTGGCCACTTTCATCCGAATCGCTCATCGGTAAATTAATTTGTTAATAAAATAAACTAAGTTTCAAATGTTTCAGTCTACAAATTAAAAAAAATTTCCCCCAGTTAAAAATTAAAAAAAAAATGACAACAGCGCTGCCTGTAGCGTGGTGTCCATCAAGTCAGTCGTGCATTGTGCAATCGGAAATATGCCAAAATGTTATTAATTTATCCTGGGAGGTACATAACTCTGGAACAAGAGAAAAGAATTATGGAAATTGCGGAAAAAAATCCTGGTATTAGTACGAGGTTATTAGGCCACAAAGTAAACGTATCACATACCACAGTTCATAGTTGTTTCTTTTTTTATAAAATTAGAGACTTTCTTTTCTTCAAGCAAAATAAAAAAGTGCTGTTTTAAAACATAATAATTTGTATTCTTAAAATGGATTTTAATTTTGTGGTAACTAACAATTATTTTTTAATTAGAAATAAAAATCTTAATTAAAATAGGAAGTAAAAAAAAACAAAATTTTTACGCAAGAAAGGCTGATACATAAGAGCTATGGAGGGGCACACCGTTCAAAAAAATCAGAAAATAGTAGTGATGAGCGAGATCGGTCTTGGTCTTGGTCTTGCAGCAAGACCAAGACCGCGTGCAAGACTACGCAAGACCAAGACCGACCTACAAGACTCTTGCACTTCTGCGATTTTTTTTAAATATAAAAATATTCAATTTTCATATTCAATTCTATATAGACATGACAAAAAATGTGCCGGAAACTGCCAAAAAAGGTGATTATTTAGTGAGTAACAGGTTTCTTTAATAAAATTATAATCAAATCGATCACTTTGTTCTTTTATACAGTTTTCTTAAAACGATAACGAGTAAATTCTATAACATGTTTTAAAAAGATGAGAGGATGACTTAATGGCCCGACAAAGCTCGATATCTTCGAAACCGTTCGAGAGAAAAACTATGGGTACAAAAGTTATAGAAGCTGAAAGTTACTTTTATATTCCTAACATTTTTTAAAATTAGATATCTAGTGATGCTACTTAAAGAGTGCATCAAAGCTTTTAAAATCCAGAAATACATTATTTTTGTTTCACACTGTAAGAAGTGGCATTAGATTGTTTCTTAAAACTAAGATATAATTGTAAAAGTAATGGATTAACAAAAATATATTTGTCATGTCATATAGGAATACTTTTTATACAAAAGTATTTTAAATATTACTTCCGGTTTGGACGAAAAAGCCAAAACAATGCCAAAAGAATAATAATGACTTTATTTTTGTCAAAATAATATTTAAAAATTATCTATGTCCACATTGTTATATATGACAGTTCAATTTCCAGCATAAAATACGGGGTGGTCATTTTTTTATGGATTTTTTGATATAATTTTTTTATTTTAGGTTAAAAGTTAAAAATGGGGGAGTTTTCTTAAGGGGCAATGGATTCTGCGGAAAATCCTGGAATAGAAAATAATTCTATATTTTGCGCCTTTTTTTCTATAATTTTTGTATGTTTAGTTTTTCACTATCAGGAACGATTTTAGAGATATCGAGCTTCGTCACACTATTAAGCCACCTTGTATATGCAGAATATTTATAGTGTTTATGCAGACTTTGTACGGCAAATGTTAGACTAATATGAAGATAAATAGTTTATATGAACTGAAAAGTTTTTTGAATATATTTTGTTTTTTTTGAATTAGAAACCAATGTTATTAGAATCATTTTTAGGAAAATTTCACTTCTGCTTGAAATTAAAAGTATTTATGACCTTTTCTGATCACACAGTACTCAGTTTTGTGTTTGCTTTAATTTTATAAGCTCTAAAAAAAAATAAAAGTTCTTATCACTTAAATATTTCTATATGCCACCAAATTTATAAAAGCAGGTTTTGTCTCAATTGAACTAAATATGGACCGCTATAAATAAACCCCTACATTTAAAATAATATAATATGCTTTTTAATCATAATCAAGTAAGGTTAAAATTGGTACATTTTAAAATTTTAAAGCAAAAAATATAGTCTTCATCTTTATTTATTATTAGGTATTAAAAAATATATTTTATTTAAGATTGCTTAGTTCAATTTATTACTACTAAAAAAAGCAAGACCAGCAAGACTCTTACAGTATAACAAATCATTATTTTAATTAGTAATGTACCTACTAGAAATACTTATTGTTTAAGTACATTCTCTACGAAGAGAACTACGCTACTGGATTAATCAGTTAAGCAGGATTTTTTTTTCTTTTTTAAGTTGCTTCTCATATTTGTTTATTAAACGATAGGAATTTATCTTAAAAATTAACTTGAAAAAAATATATTTTCCAAGTTTACTTATATTTTCAAACTAAAGTTATACTTTAAGTATCATCTTACAAAAATGTTAAGGCAATATTTTTTATATACCCATGCAGTTAGGCATGCATACGTGTAGAGTGCATCTTATAAGGCTTCTTTGCATTTAAGTGACTTGAAGTCCGGTGGTTTGTTAGTGTGTTATTTCTTGTTTTAAAGATGGGTTTATTATAAAATACGGAAATAAAAAATGTCCGATCCAACAATTCAAACTTTTTGTTGCCATCATGGGAATGGTACCGATGTGGCCGTTACAATTATGCAAGAATTTGATACTGAAGCTTATAACATTGTGTGTTTGTTTTCTTCAGCTCTCGGTGTTTTAGGATCTATTTACCAGGTATGTGTTTATTTAAAATTATACACATATACTAAAAACAAAAATTAAATATGGTTGTATATAAATTAATTATATCCTATTGGGCAGTGGCGTGTATTGACTATCAAAAGTAGAAGGTCCATTAAAATATTGTAGGTAGAAAATTAAATTTTCTTTTAAAACTGTCAACTGGGTTGCAAATGGTGGGGGGTCCTTGGGCACCCTTGCCCTCCCCCCCTAGTATACGCCACTGCTAATGACAAATTAAATTTTTATGGGTCCGGTGTCTTCGAATGGAGATTTGAAAAAAATATAAATATTACAGATAAAAAGAACACATTAGGTTAACTAGATTTCAATAAGAAAAAATCCAAAAATAATGCATTTTTGCAGAGAAACATGAAATTAAAAGTCGAATAAAACACTATATTTTTAGTTTAAATAGAAGGCCAGATTTTGCGACGTTGTCGGATTAAAAAAGGATTTAAATTTAGCTTTAAAGCATTATGGATTAAATAATAATACGCAAATTATAAAAAATATATATTTTTAAATTAGGTAATGATCTGGAAGAGAAGTCAACCCTATTTTTGCCTATGAAAAATCGAAAAATTAAGATTTCAAACTTTTTTTTTTCATTTTGTTTGACGGCGCATTTATGATAAAGAAAATTTACAATTTAACGAGGAAAACGTAACGACAACTAACCAGGAACTAACCAGAACTAGGTAATAGTTTGGAAGTTGTTATTTGTTAGTTCCGGTAAGTTTTTTCTATAAAAAAAAAGTTCATTTCTGGTAAATGGAAAAAATAACCTTTAATAATAACAAATTAATAGAAAACATCTGGCAACATTGCTTATTCAAGGAGATAATCGTAAACAAAACAACATTGTATCATCTCTTTTTGTATGCATTCTTTCTGCGTTTTTTTTATGTTAGTTAGTCGGCAATTACTATAGTATATTTTTTTATGGAAAATAAAGAAATTATTTTATTTTGTAATAATGTGAGTGAAAAAATAATTTTTTCAGACCCTATGTGTTTTAGTATGGTGTAACAAATAAGTGAAAAAAAATTCAAAATATTGCTGTTTAAAAATGGAATTAAAATTCACCGAAGCCAATTTGTATAATATATAACAACCTCGAAATAATATTTCCTATTTCGGTTGCTGATTGATTATATTATTCATCAAAATTTTATTTATTATAGTCTATTATAAGGAGATACAAAGGAAGCGTCATGCATTTTTGAATGTATAAAACTAAACTTTTTTAAAAGCAAACAGGTAGTTTCCAACCTATTAGGATTAGTATTTTCATTGATATTCCAACAATAATAATAGGGGTCACCTCTAAAACATACATTTAAAAAAGTTAAAGATTTTATTTCAAATATTTTGGGGCTGTAGAGATTATTACCAATTTCAAAAAAAAAATAGAAAAGTTAGCACTTTTTGTTATATTGAGTTTATCATTGTTTAGTTTACCTGTTTTAGTTTTTGTAACAATTAAACGTTATTTTTGTTAACATTTTATAATATCATTATATAAAAATACAAAGGCAGCTCCACATTTTTAAATAAATAAAAGATAATTTTTTTAAAAGCATATATGTACATTTCAATAAATAATGATATGGGTAATCTCAAATACATTTATTTAAAAGAGTTTTAGATTTTATGATTAAAGAACGAGATGGCAAACAAAAACTTTTTAAATAGTAATATTTAAGGCAGTAGCGTAAGAATAGGATGGCAGGACGGGCTAAATGCCAGGGGCTTTGGCAGGACGGGATCCCCGACCCCAAAGGAACTTGAACAGACACACAAATATAAAGTTCTTACTAAAGCACAACACAAATTGTAGTCATTTTTAAGATTTCCGGAAGTTAAAGTTTAAACTGATTCATTCCCTACTGAATAGATGCCGCGAGCAAGGGTAGTAGTTAAAAAACTCATAAGAAATATCAAGCTGTATGTGGTATTTATTTAATTGTGCTTGTCATTATTTAAATATGGTATCTAATGATAAAAAAAGAAGTTATAGAAGTGCAAAATAACTTTAAAACTGATCAACAAATTTATATGTTTTTTAAGCGTAGTATTAAAAAGATGAAGATGTTATCAAGCCTTATATCTCATAACAAAGAAGGGACATTTTTAAACTTCAAAACATTAAAAACATTAAATTCAGATGGAAAAAACGATTAGTTGTCATTTTTGCCTTAGGTTCGATTTGCTGAGGATCAAAAAGCGGTAAAAAACTATTCTATTAGGTTTAAAAGTAGGAAAAGGGCAAAAACTACAACTTTATTATAGGTATACTAGTTTTCCAATGCAAAACTTCATAGATCATCGCCGCCGCACTCCACAGCACTTTACTCTAAAGCCATAGTTGTTTATATGCCTCAATATGTCTGCAAGTTTGTCTGGAAGAAAATATAAACTATCGGCATATATTTGATATTTAGAAACGCAAGCAACTTCATTTGGATGACAATTAAGAAAATGAAGGACTCCACGATTCCATTTTTTTTTTGTGAACGAATAGTGTATTGGATTTGAATATCATTAATAGTCAACTAAGATTATGTTTTCTTAAATGTATAAAAATATTTTTAAGTTTCTTGTACTTATCTGATACTATGCAAAACTTAAATAATACCGATTCATTAGAAAAAGCTTTAAAATGTGTTGCATTATACAAAAAGAAATTTTTATTTCGTTGGCCAAAGAAATAATCAATTTTCGATCTACTTTTAAAAATAAAATAGAATAAACATATACTTGCTGATCTATGAATAATTAAAAAACCTTTTATATCTTTTAGCTTTTCGAAGTATGCACTGCATTTTTCTTATTTTTAACTTTTTCACTTTGGGGAGCGACCATTTCCAAAATTAAAATTTTTAAGATCTTACTTTGTTAACTCTATGAAAAGTTACACTACTGAGCTATTCTATCTATAGAACATTCCGCGGCCCGAAATTTAAACTTTGACGTCATTACCAATTTAGCTAAACAGAAAGCCCAAAAAAGGGAATATCATAAGTTAATCTTTAACTTAACATGTATTTATTTGCGTTCAAAGTGCTTTTTTCATTTAAAATTTTGGTTCTCACCTAGAACATCAACGAAAAGCATAAACAAAAATCATAATAGCGTCTGTACATATTATACTTGGTGATTTATTACAAAAAAAAACAATACCCTTATTTGTTTTTTTTTTACATTGAGGCCTCATTCAATATTTTACCACGGGCCTCATGTTATAGTAACGCCACTGATTGGGGGGTCAATTATTTCCTTTTTCTATAAAACAATAGATTTTTTTGTACTTATCCCATTTTTTTTGTGGTTTTAAGTTAATCATTATTAAAATATTTTAATTGTTGTGACTACTAAACTTATTATTACCAATTTGAAAAATAAGTGGAAAAAATCTTGTGTATGGCTAACGATGTATAGATCATTGATATGGCATAGGTTTTTAATTATTACTAGGAAATGTACACTGGACAATATACCACAATACGTACTATAGTAACATTTTTCTTCAAAAACCTAATACTTTCTTTAATAATGAACAGTAATTTTAAAAATGATTTAGAAATAGTCTTTGGGTTACTTACTAGAAAAAACAGCATAATTATTTTAATTACTGTTAAATTTTTGACATACTTTTTAATTTATTTTATGTATTAAAAAAGGTAACCGAAACGTAACATAATTTTTCATTTTAAAGTTTTTTTTTGGCTTTTTTTAGGTGATCTGCAAGTTTAAAAGGGTCAATCGACTCAAACCCTGGGACCTGAACTGAAGCGTTTTTTTTTTGGCAAGTAACCCAAAGAATATGTTTGACAAATAAATCCGCGACAACAAAACATGTTTAAAAAATGATTATGCCATTATATTATTATATAGGTACGGAACGTCTTTGGCTTAACCACCAATTGCGCTATTTAAAATTAGTTTCTTTTATGATAATTAGGTATTTTTTTCTAGACTTCATGACACACCTCGTACCAAATGCGGTAAATCTGTATAAAATACAAACAAATTATTGGAAGAGAAACATATATAGGTCGGATATGACCGCAGCACAAAATTATTTAAGACTAGACAGAGTGTCCCAAAAAAGTGTGACATATCAAAGTTAAATTATGTTAAATAGGACACCCTCATTTTTAGGGCGGCTTTAGAGCCTATATAAGAAATAACCCAAGTTTATACTTAGTATGATGTGTCTAATTTTATTAGTTTTTTAAGTTTTTTTTTTTAAATGCAGAGGTGCGATTAAATTAATTTTGAAATTAATAACTCTATAAACTTCAAAAAGTGCTACAACATTAGGAATAATCTGCCATATCATACGTATGTCACATCAAGATTAAATCTTTATACAGAATGTTTAAAACTACCATATTACACCATATTTAAGCAAATCAATTCCTCTTTCGGGTGACTACATTTTTATAAATCTCATTTAAAAATTGTATTTAAATTTAAGTTGGCTTTTATATTGCAGCCATCTCTTTTTGACAAATGACAACGACGATATATATTAATTATCAATCAAATCATTTTGCATGAAACTAAAACAATAAAATATATAAACACTTTTTTATTAGGGCACGCATAGCATGCGCGCTGTAATACAAAGTACATTAAAAATATGTTAATGTTATTAAATTAAGCACAAAAACGAAAGACAGCTTAAATTACAAATTAAATGTTGATTGTAGTGTGATAACATTAAACACCGTTCTTATTCGTTCTTTCATATTTATGGATGTCGTAGGCGGTGTATCATATACGTATTATTTTTTGATGGCCAGCTTTGCGGCTTTTTGTTCCTATCTTCTTCTTATGATATCGCATTTTCAATTCATTGTATACGCCGCATTAAAAATGCGCTGGAGCATCACCGAGTTGTAACCACATTTTTTTCTGGGGCACAACTTGTAGAATTGAAAAAAATATGGTCCCACAACATATGTTCTGATATTACTCCCCCTCCATTCGATGACAGACCATCTGCGTTAATAATCAATGTTTCGAAATTATATTCGTATCTCTAAAAATAGCACAAAATTTGAAAAAAATTGTCATCTCTCCTTTTTAAGAACTCACATGCAAAATTTTGTTCGCTGCTGATAATCTATTTCTAATAATGCTTGGTGCAGCTGAGTGTGATAAGAAAAAAATCTGTGGTTTTCAATAATTCTATCAGGGCATTTGTTGATTTGCTTTACTATAACTTATATGACAATTTTTTACATGCATAACTTAAGTAGTCCATTCAATAATAAACAATACCCAAAAAGTCAATTAATATATTGGCAAACCTACAATACACAATACAATTACAGAGATCCGGCTTAATAGAAGAAAAATTAACAAAGATGCAAGTTTACTTTAAAAGGTGTTGATCTTGGACTTCTTGGCATATAAACATTTTTTTGTAAATTTTTCTCTGACGTTATGAGGCATTTCCGGGGCTATTTCTACAACACGCAGCAATGATACGTTACCGTTACATAACCCTACCAAAAAATCTTAAAGGTTTATAGGTCAGATGACCTAATGGCCTACCTATTCTGTTGAACCACGACGAGCCGATCCATTATTTGGATAATTGGCATTAAAATATTCTCTTACACCCAGAAAATAGAGGTGGTGCTCAATCTTACTAAAAAATAATTTCCTATTGAAAATTTTGTAGATTTTGTGCCACAATATGGTTTAATAAAGGAGTTATGTGGTTTTGCAGAAGCTCTAAATACCTCTTAAGTTCCCCAGTTAATTTTTGGGGACGTTGTGTGTGTCCTTCTCAAAAAACGGGGATTTACGTTACTCCAGTACCTACAGTTTTAGTTATTGACTTCACCGTTAAATGGTAGATTCGTTACTAAAACGTATGTGTTTAACATAATTGGGATTTGCAGCAAATTGCTCTGTTATTTTTTCGCAAAATTCAATGCGCCTGTCGAAATCATCTTCTGTAATTTCGCAAACGATTTTCATTTAATAGGGGTAAAAGTGATTCAGTTTCAAAATTTTGTTACCTGCGTTAAACAAATAAATGGGACTATGTTTAGAAACCATTAATTAAATCATTAAAACTCTGTAAAAGAAGGAAAAGATAACGCATTCCATTCATAATATCAAGCACACAATCAATGCCATTCATAGTTTTGCTGATGATAGTACCCTCCACTCTAGTACTGAATTTCTTAAGCCACCATGTAATTCTGATTTGGAAAACAAGCGCAGGTCAATGCAGATATCTCTTTCACAAGACCTCAAACTTATCTTGAATTGGGGCGCCAAAAATCTTGTTCAGTTTAATGCCTCGAAAACACAGTCATGTTCGCTGTCGTGAAAAAAGTCTACCAATGCTCATCCCTTACATATGACCGGCCAAGTTCTGCAGAACAAGTCGTTTAATCTTGTCGGCATTACTTTTGAGAATAACTTCAACTGGCACAATCACACTACCCTCTTTAGAATATTATTCTCATGTCTGGGGAATGGCGTCCCCTACAACACTTAGCATTCTGGACTCCATTCAAAGAATAGCCGTTCGTCTTATTAACGATCCAACGCTCACAGAAAAGCTTCTTCTTCTTGCCCACCGTCGAGCTGTAGGGGATCTGTCGCTCTTCTATAAGTATTTTCACGGCTTCTGCTCATTGGAATTGGCCAGTATAAGTCCTTCTCAGGCAGCTCCCAACAGAGCAACACGTAGTGCAACTTTTATGCATCCTTTTACAGTTCAGTTAGAGAGGCCCCGAACTTCCTGATTTCTTCGTTCCTTCATCCCTAGAGTGTCAAGACTATGGAACCTGCTGCCCGCAGAAGTTTTTCCTTCTCCTCCCAATCTCCAAAAGTCCCGTGTGAATAAACTCCCTCTCACCACGCTTAAGACACCCACGGTACGTTAGTACTTAGGCATCAGCCTTCGTGGACTGTCCCAAGATAAAAAAAAAATAGTATACCTATATTCGTAGTAAAAAACGTGTAAAGTTAGATATTTGTAGTAACGTAATTTTAATGGACAATTTTAATACCTGAATGGCTCTTTCGCGCTGCGAGCGTGGCCAGCATAGCCAGAAACCAGCAGTCATTAATACCAATAAATAAATGCTCCTAAAAACACAAAATAATGTGACAAAATTTAATTTAATTATGTTTTATCATAAACAGATTAAATTTAATAAAAATTGGTTTCTGTAAAATCCAAATATAAAATATTATACTCGGTGAGTCAGATTAAAGTAGATTTTTGGAAAACGTACTACACTTTTAAAGATTAAGTTTCCTTTTTTTTCGCACACTATAAATTTTTATTTCAACATTTCTTTTCTAATAAGACTAGTAATTTATTTCTTATTACTATTAGCTATTTCATTTTTAATTTTATTGTTTTTATGTTTTAGATATTACCGAGAAAACAATTTACGAATAGTCATAGATGGCTTTCAATTTCTGCTAAAAGGGGAAGAGAAATTATAATCTGGTTAGCCGTTGCGGATTTATTGGCTGCACTAGGTAATATGACATATTTTCTGTTTAATATAACCGAGTTATTTTTTATTAAGAAAAACACCTAGTGACCATGGTTACTGCCTTTTTAAACCAAGAATACAATTTTTGTTGTTAAGTATGGTTACTGACTTTTTTAACCAATATAATACTTTTTTGTTTGGGTGTTTGTCTTAACCGATTGTAGGAAATGTGTATGGGTATGTTAGACCAGGAAAATTACAGCAATTTAGGCGAAAATAAATCGATTTTGGCCAAAATCAACCCCCGCGGAGCCACCCCCGGACATCGTAGGAGTGTTTTGAGGTCAAATTCGAAATCAGCGCCCTCGAAAACCCTCGAAGAGGAATTTTTACGTTATTTTACATTATTTTATCGACTTAGTATATTTTTGAAAGAATTATGCAATTTCGGGGATGCACTTTATGCACCCGAGAGGCACTCCAGCTCCCTCTCATATGGATAATGAATTCCTGGTGCTTTCCCGAGTAAGATGTCGAAAACCGCATCCCGATCGAAGTTGGCTGGCAAAATCGATTTATATTTAGGTAAGTAATTTTCCTGGTCTATGTGTACTAAACAGATGTTTTATTGTTGACCTTTAGTATCTACATTGGCGTATATAAGTGGGGTGGAGGCAAGTGAACCGTGCCCACCTCAAAATGGTCTTGTGCCCAGGCCAGGACAAGGTGTCGGGTTACCGATTTGAAAAAAAAAATATGCATAAACGTTTTTATTTTATATTAGAGATATCTATATTAAGCTTTGGATTTAATAGGGTGCAAGAATTTTTAAACGTCATTTCCCAATTATAACATCCTAAAATTGCGAATTGGACATTTTTGATACAGAGTTAACATCAAAATCTCAATATGATACGGTTACAATTCTTCGTTAACCAATACTATCCCTGTAATCTTTTAAAATGAAAAGTTTTTTGGAGAATTTAAAAAAATCAATATTAGAGTTAACTACATTCAAAAAATTTATAATCGAGTTACATCTATCCTCATTTGAAAGGATTTCCCAAAAAATTCGTCGCATACGCTCTTACGTCAAAATACTTGCATGTGAATGTGTACTGTATTTGACAGCATGTTGACTGCCAGTATATAATTACTAGCCGCACATGGACCAATGATGAAAATTAACCAAAACATAGTCACGTAATTCGCATTATTTGTCAAATTTTATTTTTTTTTCAAAAAATCTAAAAGTGGGATTATTTTTGAAAATATCGAAACAAGTTATATATTTTTTTTCTGAATATAAAGTCCATATGAAAAATTTTAGACGAATTAGAAAAATCAAGGACTGGTAGAGGGTCGGTGCTCTTCAGACAGACCTTGACTTTTATGTTAAGGGGTTCTTCAAGAATAAATACTCAAATTTTCGGAGTGCCTCATAGAACCTACTCAAAATTGTTAACCAGCTCTATAAGGTTGCCAATAAGGCTAATAAAAATTAGCAATTATAAAAGAAAATAATATACTTACTTAATAAATAGTGTGATATTTAGGCCTTACTATACTTAACTGATTAGGGTATTCTGGGTGATGTCAATTTTCAAAATTAGATCAGATAATGTTAGAAAAAATATTCTAGATTCTAGAGCAAGCCTTTCATGATTCAGAGACAGTATATCGAAGGTCATTTCTTCCAAAAATTCTAATAATTTGGTTGACTGGTAAAAAGTTTAACTGAATCGGTTGGGGTTACATCGTAAGATCTAAACGAATTTTAAACATTTTTGTGGGGTCCAAATATTGCTAAAATAAATTTGTTTGGTCTATTGCGAAATGTTATCTGAGTGTTTATGCAAAATTGTTAAAAATATTAAATTAATAAAATTAAAAATAAGTCATTATATAACTTTTTTAAAAGGGTATTTTGCATGAAGGTAAATTTATTTTAAATTTTAACCTGTTACAATATATTTTAAGAGGGTAATTATTTGTATAAAAACCGTGGTATACTTCCGCGTTGTCTGAAAGTTGTCGTGAAGTGCAATAATCGCATGTTTCGGCTTATCGTTGACGAAAAAGTGTGGAAACCTAAGAATCTATGGCATTTTTTTGGAACAATGCTAAGCAAAATTATTTTTTTTTGTGATTGGGAAAATCCGTTGAGTCTAAGTTAACAATATCGATGTTGTGCATTGCAGTTTAAACAAAATTCGTCTCTATAATCTTACGCAACAAGAAAATATTTATTGTTGCATAAGATAATGTGGATATTTATTTATTTAAGAAGCTACAGATCTATGAGTTACACACGGTACTACAATAGGCACCAAAATGAACTTGTATGTTATGTTCCTTGTCAAATAAATTGTAAATTTATTTGCCATTTTTGTCTATAAAAGAACGGCTTTGGTAGAAGAGAAGTCAGTTAAATATGTAACGTCAGTGAGTGAGTTCGATATAAATCAGTTTGTTGTAAGAAAAACCTTTAGTGAGTAGAAACAGTTGGTCAGTAAAGTACTAAGTAACTAAGTCATTTGCAGTTAACTTATAGTGCGTCAATTTAGTAAGGGCTTAGGATGGTTCCAGAGCTTGGCGGGAGATTCGGCAGAAAATATAAGGTTACAAAATGCACAATTAAGTGTGTACTCAAAAAACTACGCTAAAATAATATAACATTTAGGGTAAATGACTAAAAATTTAGAAAAAGAACCAATAAGTCTATTAGAACTTGAAATATTTACGCCGATCGGATTTTGTGTTGTCGTCATAAAGGTTTCTCTACAAGGAGTGTATATAGAAAGTGTTTATAAGTGTTAATTGCATCCTTTAAAAAATGTCTTACATAAAATGATATTAAAATAATTGCCTAAACAAGTATATTTTCAAAAAGGTACTAAAAACAATTGGAGGGCAAGCAACGATATATTTTATTTATATACAAGTTACATTTAAAAGATTTATACCAGACCATTTGAAAGCTTCCAAAACAAGGGTCGGCATCAACCTTTTAACAAAAAGGTGCCCATGTGCAATTTTGAACAAAGCCAAAGTGCCACTATTAAAAACTGTATAATTTTTATCCAAAAATTGTTAAAAGTAATAAGGAAGGTAACTAATAAAATAAAAAAAAATGATCAACGATATTTCTAAAAATTTTAATCAAAAAGAAAACATAGCACATGAAACGTTTTCAGTGTGATCCTTGTCCTTATTATATGTGTAATATTAAACACGCCTAAGAATTTTCCGTTGTTAGCCGGCTTCGATATGGATTAAAAAGGATTTTTATATGGGACAAAACTTGCTCACACATATAAGACGATCCGAATGCTAAAAGCATTGCAAATGCAATTTTTTTGAGGCAAATAAATTTTTCTGGCAAACTAGCCCAACAATTCAGTATTTCGTTTGATTTATCCCGAGGATCACCTTCTAAAACTCTTTTTCGTTCCACAAAGTTTTCCTTCCATAATTCGGAGTTTCTAAATTTAATATGCTGAAGCTCAAAATCTTGAATTTCCATCCATGCGAAAAGAGGATCATTAAAAGCAATGCTAGTAAAATCCCTTAGGTCTGGATTTATTAAGAAGGAGAACATGTGACCACGTTTATCAAAATCCCATTGCCAGCTTGTGTACAGTTCCGTAGATTATTTTGAATTTACAATAAGTATCCTTAAAATTATTTTTTTTTGCTTCTACACAAAGTTATGCGTGCCATTTTAAACTGCCAGGCGTGCAAGGCATGGCACGCGTGCCGTAGGTTGCCGACCTCTGTTCCAAAAGATCAAAGATAAAATAGATTAAACAGAAAGTTTAAGATTTTTAATATTAAAAAGAAAAATATACATTTAGCCATTGTAAAAAGTTGGGAATGGAGATAAAGCTATTAGCAGCCACTGACACTGGTAGCACTACAAGAAAAAATGGCTTAAACATACATCACCTTGGCATCCATGGTAACCACACTAGCTTTTGTCTGCTGTGGGAAAGATTTTTCCGTAGAAATCAGAGAAAACCCAAAATTTTAGAGTTTTGAAGAAAATTTCTGAATCAATTTTAAAACGAATTTTAAAATAGATTTTAGATTTACAATACACCTATTGCACATCCGACGTTTCGTCACTTGGCCACCATCTTCGTCTTTATTTTTTTCTTATTGACGCCACATTAAATTTTTGCCTAGGTAAATAGTGCTTTTTATTTTGATTATAATAATATTATTTATATTATTTAAAAAATATAAAGATGATGTCATATCTCCTATAGGAATCACTCTGTATATATTAATAATGTGTGAAAAAATGGGCAAAAAAAATACGTGTTCAAGCGTGTTTACCAAGGGTTATTTCTTATATTTTTTACAAAATTATCCACAACTTTACGAATGCACCACACACACATTCTACAATGTTTTATTGAAATAAAAATATATATACTGTTTTAAAGAATATTTTTCATTTAGTACCCACCTTTATATGTTTTTTATCACATATTATTTTGTTTTGCATTATTTGGATCGTTGTATATTTTTATTAAACCTTTCTGGCCTTTAAATATGCACAATTTAACCTAATATTTACCAGAAAATATCTAAATAAAATAAAAAGTTTTTCCCTCCGCCAAACACGGTTTTTTTTGGGAGGGGGCGCTATACATACAACCTTTTAGTGCCGAAGAGACGAAAATATTACAGTAATGATAAATACATATGTTATTTCCACAGTCAAAACACACATTAAATTTTTGCCTAGGTAAATAGTGCTTTTTATTTTGATTATAATAATATTATTTATATTATTTAAAAAATATAAAGATCATGTCATATCTCCTATAGGAATCACTCTGTATATATTAATAATGTGTGAAAAAATGGGCAAAAAAAATACGTGTTCAAGCGTGTTTACCAAGGGTTATTTCTTATATTTTTTACAAAATTATCCACAACTTTACGAATGCACCACACACACATTCTACAATGTTTTATTGAAATAAAAATATATATACTGTTTTAAAGAATATTTTTCATTTAGTACCCACCTTTATATGTTTTTTATCACATATTATTTTGTTTTGCATTATTTGGATCGTTGTATATTTTTATTAAACCTTTCTGGCCTTTAAATATGCACAATTTAACCTAATATTTACCAGAAAATATCTAAATAAAATAAAAAGTTTTTCCCCCTCCGCCAAACACGGTTTTTTTGGGAGGGGGCGCTATACATACAACCTTTTAGTGCCGAAGAGACGAAAATATTACAGTAAGTGACTAAATACATATGTTATTTCCACAGTCAAAACACACTTAAATATAATAATAATAATATAAAACTAATCTTTTAAGAGAACTATTAAAATGCATACTTGATAAACAACAAAACTAAATTTAGTTTTTAAAAATTAAAATTTAAAAACCAAAATTTTTTTCATCCTATTTATAAAAATTTTACATATATTTCTCAAGTTCTACTGGACCGATTTACTTGACATTCTTTGAGAGTCCTCTTTATAGACTTGTCTAAGTCCGAAATTATCCGCATTCCCAATTTTTAAATTTTTACTTTTTTTAATTCGAAAAAGTAAAAAAAAAAGTGGTACAAAAATTATTTTTTTGTTCAGGCAGCCGCCATTTTGTGAATTTTTTTTTCAACTTTCCGTAGTTCCGGACATTGCGACATTACTCTACATTGATAACCTTTTTTGTTTATTTTTTTTTCAGATTGCTAGAAGGGTTGGAATCGTGGGCATGGTCACGGGCCAATTTTTTGAGACCCCCCACTTCAACAGCTGCTAATTTATTGAATTTTCAACTTTTTTTATTTTATAATTTTTTTCTGTATTTTTGGTAATAAATATAATTATTATTATATATATATATACCTAATGTATAAATATTAAATAACTCATAAAAAAAATGGATAGTAAAAATATTAATTGAATTTTTTTTACAGCCCTCTAAAAATCACCTAAAATTCATGCCTCTACACTAGAATACCCCCTTCAAAATAAAGGCAACTAACTTGAACTAATATATCTTTAAACTTATTGCTATTTAACATAATGATTCCATGTCCACAATGTTTATTTAAATTTTTAGGTGTATTCGGTCGATCAGTGCTATGGATAAATTATAAAAATATCATGCCAGCAATAGATGATGATACAAGCGTACTTTTCTGTGCAGTTTCCTCGGTAAGAATACCGAAGTACATCTTAATTATTTCCAGTTACTTAATAATGACGATTTAAAAACAGTAGATTATTATTTATTAAATTATCTGAACACTATTGGATAATAACACAGTTTACCTTACTTTGAAATCTTCTTATTAGTCCAGGGAAGTTAGGAAATAAATCAGAAATTTTTAAGGCCAGCAGATATCGAGATGCGGTTTTCTGCATTGTGTTCAGAAAGCTTCCAGGAGAAAAGTCTATATGGTGTGGTTATGTCATTTTTCGAAAATTGCATTCTGGTGCAATAAATGCATTTTGCAATTGCATAATTACTTGCAATACTCTTAGAACGACTGGAAACTCGGAAAAGTGGCTTGAAAATCGTTACTCGGGGGGTTTGCGGTGATGCCGAATTCAATTCTGGCACTAGAATTACCCGGAGGCGCTCGGGGGTGGCTCTGCGGGGGTGATTGGGGGACAAATTGCAGCGTACATGAAAATCGCCGAAAACCGTGACCCGGGATTTTCGGGGATGCCGAATTCTATTCTGACATTAGAAATACCCGGGGGCGCTCGGGAGTGGCTCTGCGGGGAAAGGTAATAAAGAAAGTAAAGAATCAGAAATTATGAAAATAATACTTTACGAGACCTTATATCCGTTAGATTGGGGATGGGAATTAGATGGATAACTCAGTCTTGTCACCATGACCCAGGGAGCGGGTCTCGAGAAAATTGTAAGCAGTATCTCTTGTTCCTGTGCTCATTTACACGCAAGCATTGCGATGGCAATTGCTCAAACCAAAAAGGCACTTTCAACCAGGCCGAGAATAGTGACGAGGAAGAAGATGAAGAAGGGGAAGGAGAAGAAGAGTTTGAAGAAGATGTTTAGTATTTAAGTTAAAAATTGAACTTTATGATGGATAATTTAAATAAAGTATTATTTTTATAACTTCTGATTTTTCACTTTCTTCATTACCTTTTTCCGCAGCGTCACCTCCGAGCGCCCCTGGGTAATCCTAATGCCGAAATTGAATTCGGTATCCCCGAAAACCTCCGAGCAACAAAGTTGGCTGATTTTCATGGACGCTGCAATTTCCCTCCCAATTACCGCCCAGGCACCCCCGCAGAGCCACCTCTGAGCGCCCCCGGGTAATTCTAATATCAGAATTGAATTTGGCATCCCCGAAAAGCCCAGAGTACGATTTTTAAGCGATTTTTCCGAGTTTCCAGTCGTTCTTATAACATTGCAAGTAGTTATGCAGCTGCAAAATGTAATTTTTGCACCAGAATGCATTTTTCGAAAAATGGCATAACCACACCAAATAGACTTTTTTCCTTTGAGCTTTTTCAACACAATAAAGAAAACCGCATCTTGATATCTGCTGGCCTAAAAAATTTCTTTATTTCGGTTGATATTGATCTAAATGCCCGGGACTATATGTACCTTTGCTAATAAAAACTTTAATAATTAAAAAGTATTGATCTTGTCATAGCAATGGTACAACCGTTGTGTGTAAAATTACCATGGAATGTTGACGGAATAAAGGAAAAGTGGAGGTAACATTTTGTTTAAACTTACAATCTAAACATTGTTTTCATGATATCTACATTTCTGCATGAGACTTTTAATAGACCATAATAAGGATGTCTATTCCTTTAAACCCAAACCCAATTATCGTAAGTAGTTAGCATATGGTCTAACATTTAGTTGAATTACCTTTTCTTAAGACTAGCCCACATGGACCACAGGATTTTGTTTTTTTCCCATTTTCACGGGATAGTGGACTTTTCCCTTCCACACTGTCGCGGCACATTAATCCAATTATAGTTCCTTGATAACACAGCCCCACAAAAAAAAATAAATGTTCGGACTTGTGGGTCGGACATACGTATTCCCAAGTATTTTTTGACGCTGAATCCGATCCCGAGCTTACAAATGCCCCCCACGTCTGAAATTGGCCCTAGGGGCCAAAAATGGCCTCTATAGAGCCTGAAAGAAGGATTCCGGGATAAGGCGAGTATATAAAAATACCACTGTTGCCATTGTGTCATCCAAAACACGATTTTCCAGCCCCTAAGGGGTCATTTTTCCGGTTCCAAACGAGAAATTCCAGTTGGCCATAAACTTTTCGAGCACAGTCTGAAAAGTACATCAAAATTGCGATTTTACGATTGCGGTGTCCGACACACAATTTTCCGCTCCCTAAGGGGACATTTTCCCGGTCCCAGACGATCAATTCCAGTTGGTCATATACTTTTTAAGCACAGAGAGTTTCAGAATTTTAAAGTACATAAAAATACCACTGTTGCGATTGCGGCGTCCGAAATACGATTTTCCGGCTCCTAAAGGTTCTCGCCCATTAGAGCGACGCGGTGCGACGCGGTGCGACGCGATTAAATACATCAGGGATACTTTACATGTAATTAAACTGAAGCCCGCACATCTAGGCGATGCGACGCGGTGCGACGCGAAGCGACGAGACGTCACAGCTCGAGACAAGTCGGGAGAGCAAGCAAGCGACAATGTCGCATGGCATTCGAGTCTCATCGGTCTTTTTCGGGTATCATCGTGAAGAATCTCACATGTTGCTCCGTTCTGTTATCACTGCATTTGCTTTTCTGTTGTTATTTTTGTGACATTTGTGTTTTATTATTATATATATATTTTTAATTATTCTAAATTAAAAAAATGTTTAGTGGATTCTAATTTCAAGGTATGTGAAAGCAACTTTTTTTTCCTGTTCTATAGACGTCTGTATTAAACTGAGAAGTTCAAAAAACTTTTCTTCCGACATGCGAAAGTATTTGAAAAATATTCTTGCATCCTTTCTCAAATCTGGAAATAAGTGATGGAATTCTCCACACGCATTTATCTTTGCAATAATTTCATGGACCCAAACTATCCTTTTCTTTTTCTTTTCTTTCTCCTCCATAGCAGCAATTACTTCAAATACAAAAATATCTTTGTTGATGAGCTATCCATAACAACTCGCAACCGACTGCCACATTTTGGAAGATTTCGCGTCCAGCCGTGTTGCGCCGCATCTCGTTGCCTCGCCCAGTGGGCGGACAATCCTGTCGCGTCGTGTCGCATCGCATCGCGTCGCGCTTGTAGGCGAGAACCTTTAAGGGTCATTTTTCTGGTCCCAAACGGGAAATGTTAGTTGGTAATAAACTTTTCGACCAAAAATCCAGCTTTGGCTTAAGAATGCACCTTCGACCTCGCCTCATCCCGGAATCGATCTTGCAGACCCTATGGAGGCCATTTTTTGCCCCTTCTGAGCTCGGGATCGGATCCAGCGTCGAAAATTACATGGAGATACATATGTCCGATTTTTTTTTGTGGGGCTGTGTAATCTTCAATTAGCAGAATTAAAGTAACCGCTAACCCAGCTAAAACTGCAACGTTAGCAATTAATAACAAATAAATAGTAGGCTTGTAATAGATTTAAGTTTAGTTTTAATTTGTATTGTGTTCTAGTAATTAAAAGTACATTATTGTGTAAATTTTAATAAAGGTCTTTTTAAAACGTACCTTTGACGTTTACAACCCTTAACTCATTCTCCACACACTCCACGATGTAACGCTCATCGTGTGATTGATCATTTTTTATTTAATTGTTATTATTTTCTAATATAAAAGGCGTTTACGAATAAGTTGATACCTAAATAATATGTTTTTTTAAACAATTTTTAAAACTACTGACATTTAGATAATTTATTTTTGTCAAAAAATTGACAAATAGTAGAGTAGTTACATTTTCATAGTCCGAGTCCAGAAATGACAGATAATAATATGTCATACAAACATTTATCCCCCTTTGGGTAATCAGAAGCCGAATTACCCACTTCCAGACTTACAACTTCAAAAATGACGATTTTTCCATACAAACTGTCATCGCCAATTTAACCCCTCCAACGGAAAATCAAAAACTTTAAAAAAGATAATTTTTTAAATTCATCATACCAATTTTTATACTTCCAAGTCTAGAAATGACCATACAAAGAAGAGTCAAGTAGTTTTCAAGATTTCGTGAATAACCGGTATATGAATAAATGAATGAAAGAAAGAATAAATGAATAGGTGACCTTTTCCTTTGTAAATATAGATATATCAGTTTTTATTAATTTCTCTATCTCTATCTCTAAATACATTATTTTCTAAGCTATAGGGTATACATAGCGTTCAATAACAGTATTTTGAAAATAGGTTTCTTGCTAGGCGTAAGTTATATTTGTTACTGTAACATGTTTTAACAATTGGCGGTTTCATTTTTTCTGACAAGTTTTTTTCTGATCTGTCACTATTAATAAAAAAAATGTCTGTATGATGGAAAAAAGAACAATTATTATTACAAACAGATCAGTAAAAAACTTGTTTATGTACCATGAATATTACAACAGTCCCTATATCATTTGGCAAAGGAATTTTTTTAGTGTATTTATCATATCTATATTTCAACCATTGTAACTATTTTAATTTTAAATACAATAATAGTAAATTAAACGTTTACTCATAATATTTGGCCTAAGTTAAATCAGTGTAAATAAAGGCAAATTGCTCAGTTCTTATTTGTTTTTGAATTACCTTTGAAAAGTTATGCTACAACGAAATCTAGAATTTAAAAAATACTTTTATACTGATAGTTGTCAAATCCTCTTGATTCTTATTTTATTATACAGTACTATTGAGTTGTTTATTTAGTTACGCTTAAAAAATAGTTACATCGCATGTTGTAGCCGATTCAATTAGTCACATAGTCACCTACCGAAAAACAGAAGGAAGAAGGAAAAACAGACACATTCAGAAGAAACCTGATAAATTTGGTTTTAAAAGGATACAAAAACGGTTACTTTTGTCTTTTGTTTGGTAATTGCAAATTGCAGTAGTGACGTATTAACTAGTTCTCAGAATGCCCAATAGTTCTATATCAAACCCATCTATTCTACCAACTACCGTGGTTACTTCGACAACTCATCCCGAACCTTTTAGTATTGAGTTTTTATGTAAATTTATACCGAGTAAATTTAACGGTAATAGATTCGAATTAGGTCAATTTATATTAAATTGTAATAACTCAAATACTTTGGCAGGTCAATCTCAAAAAAACTTCCCTACTATATTTTTTATCTCAAGCAAGAGCAATTCATGTCAAAATTTCGAAACACGGGCAGATTAAAGAAAAAAATTAAAAGATCTGTATCAAGATAAAAACCATTATGTTTAGCCAATGAAAGAGTTAAATAATTGTTTATGGAGTCAGTAAACAGATTCTTTTAACGTCTAGAGAGAATTAATTCCCGTGCGATATCGGCCGCACAACAATTTTGTCGAAAATAAATGAATTACCTGGCCCTATTCAACAATTAATTAAATAACATTTGGTACAATCACTTTTTATATAAAACTCGGAATTTCTCAGATATTTCTTCAGAAATATTTCGATTCTCTTAATTCCGCATATACAACGGCTATTTTCAAGGAAAGAGCTTCAAATATTAATTTTTTCAAGACTAAGAATTATAAAATCTATCCAAACGATAATCATAATACTTCCAATTGTCCTAAAAATATTTCATTTGATAATAAAACGCAACAAGTACATTTCAATAATACTAACTTAAATCAATATCCAAATCAAAAGTTTAGTGATATTAAAACATGTAGGTATTGCAAAAAAAACAGGGTCGTAGTATAAAGGAGTGTAGAAAAGAACAATATAATATTAACAAAAAAATCAGCATTTGTCTTTAACGAATAAATTATTTAATAACAATTCTAAAGCTAATATTCGATTGAGCGATCCAAATATTTTAAACTCTCAAATTCCTCCAGTAAAGAAGATCATACTAGAGGACTCTCTAAAAGCTTTAATGGTCTTCGAAATCTGGATATCTTATTATCGAGTGATAATACTCGTTCTGTATAATTAGAATTAGATTATTTAAGACACATTAAAAAAAAGATTTCTTTTAGATACTGGTACCTGCGTATCTTTAGTTAAAGCGAAAAGTCTTAATCTTAAGGTTTAAATCTTGCCTAACAAAAAATAACTTTACACGGACTGAGCACCAATCCTCCAGTCAAAACTATAGGTAGTACTATTATTCCATTTACTGAAAGTAGCCATTTGTTAAATTTCACATACTAAATCGTAAAACAAATGTCTCTTATAGGGGTTTGATCGAATACGATTTTATTAGTTTACAAAATGCTCAAATAAATCAAGTATCAGCTACTATCTTTGGTAACTTTGCTATTTTCTTTACGTATCAAAACAAACATTAATCTGACCAATCAAAAATTATTTTGTTTCTATATCTAGGACGGAAACTCTAATCAAAATAAACGTATTAAATATCGAAATAAAAGAGGTTAAACCCTATATAGGTACATTTTGAAAAAATACCTAAAGCTACCAAAATATTCTACATTTCTGATGCAGCTCTGATCGATAGAAATAAATCATTTTTAGAAAATCTTAAATTAAATCATTTAAATAATAAAGAAAACAATTGTCATAACTCTATGCAGGTAATATAAGGACATATTTTTTTACCTGGAAATTAACTAACCTATAAACCAGTATAGAACACGAAATTAAATCATTTGACCCAAAACCGATAGCTGCAAAAACCTACAGATATCCGGAAGTTCATAAAACCCGAAGTCGATGGGCAAATCAAGAAATTGCTAAAGGTATCGTTCAACCGTCAATGTCACCATAACCTGCTTTATTGTGGATCGTACCAAGGAAATAGATGCAACTAGACAAAAGAAATTGCGAGTAATATTTGATTATCGAGGACTAAACGATGTTACAGTCGGCGATGCGTTTAACATACCAAGCATAAAAGAAATCTTGGACCAATTTGGACACAGCAGGTATTTTACAACTTTGAATTAGCATCTGGATTTCATCAGATACTAATGGCTGAGAAGGACAAGAAGAAAACTGCTTTTAGTACTCCAATGGGTTACTACGAGTTCAACGGCCTACCATTTGGTCTGTCTAAAACATACACCCGCATGTAGAGGCTCAAGAACTCCGTACTCATAGAACTACAAGAATTCCAATGCTTTGAGTATCTAGATGATATAATTATCTATAGTACATGCCTCGATCAACATATGTCACGTGTACAAGCCGTTTTTGATAGACTTAAAATGAATAATTTAAAATTACAACTTGATAAATATAAATTTTTAAGGAAAGAAATATCTTATCCAGGCCATGTGATAACCACACCTTGGATTAAAAGCAAATCCTAAAAAAATTAAGACTATTAGCAATTTTTCCCTGCCTAAAGATCCAAAAGGTATAAAAATGTTCTTAGGATTAGTCGGTTATTACCGTAAATTTATTAAAGATTTCGCTAAGATTACCAAACATCTGACGCTTTTAAAAAATCGTATGCTACCATTGGTCTGAAGAACAACAATAAGCGTTCGATATTTTTCGCTTCACTGCGACTACAGAATCTTTAATTTAATATTTCGTATTTTTTAAAGAAATGTATACTGACTACAGACGCTTGATATAATACCGTTGGGGCTGTACTTGGCTAAGAAAAAATCGGTGAGGATTTACCAATCGCCTAAACTAGCCGTACTTGTAAATTCTGCAGAACAGAACTCACAATGACCGAAAAAAAGCTGTTGGCAATGGTATAAATGAATTTCATTGGTTTTTGTATGGTAACAAATTCACCATAGTAAGTGACCATAAACAACCTACATGGATATTTATTTAGGCACCCAAAAAGTAGATTAGTTCGTTGGTGACTTTTATTTAATGAGAATGAATATAATAGCTATTTGTGCAACCAGTTGGAAAAAGCACTATTTTTTGTAATGAGCAGACTTCTGCGGAACGAGCAAGGCGAGTTCTGCAAAAGAATGTGAGTTATGGAAAGTAGTGTTTTCCAATGCGTTTTACACAATATTTTATCTAATTTTAAATTTGATATAATTCTTTTTAATTTTTTCTAATTTTAAAATTTAAAGTGACACTTTTCAAAAATCATTGACGTTGTCAAATATCTTTCTTTTCAATACCAGTTACGGAAAACTTTACTTTTCGTAACTAGTTATGAAAACTCAGATATTTAACAACGTCAATAAGTTTTGCAAAGCGTCACTTTAACTGTCAAAATTAGAAAAAAAAATAAAATACGAACCGGGGAGAATTAATTCTAACGTGGATGCGCTGATATTAATATCAATATTATATCAATAAACTCCGATTATTAAAATTTCAATAAATTTTATTATTTTAATTTAGAACTTATGGTCTAAGAGCTAAGGCCGAAAAATCATCGTCATCAGTAATATGTAGTTTCTCCCGTAAGCCATGTTCATTCAGTATTGTTAATTATGTACTCGCGCGGGCTGACAGCTGGTGGATACAAAAGGGGTGGCGGATAAGGGTAAAGAGGGTAAAAATTTATTCAAAAAATTGTCATCGATAATATGTCAGTCATTTTAACAACTTAAAATTGTTGGACAATTTTTGGGTCCATTTTAAAAAGAAAACTTCATATGAACATATGTCCTAAACGTCCTAAGTTTTAAGATACAAGGTGGTAAAATTTTCAAAAATAAATCATTTATTATAATATCAGTAATACCACAATAGATATTTTACTAAAATTTGGCATACATGTACTATGTATCAAGAGGCTTTTTTAGTGTACTACTTTTTTTTTAAATTTTCACCAGTGGCGTTCGTACGGAACTTGACCTGCCTGTTTTGGCAGATATTAATGGTACGTCACTGATTTCTCTTAAAATAAAAAATATTTTTATAATCCCCAATCATTTATAAGCAAAGTTGATCACTTGATTTTTTTTAATCCGATGCACGGTTTTCGCTTAAAAAATAAAAACCATTTTTCTGCATGATCATAAATCATAACAATATAGGTAAACAATATCACCATGCAGAGCAAAATCTAGATTTAATTTTTCTAGGTGAAAACCGTGCGTCGGACTACAAAAATTATGAACAGTTTTGATCTCCTGATTTTTTTAGTATAATTTATTTAAAGACAGTAACATTAAGGTTTGCATTATCGCCAGAAAAAGTTATCATCCATGAAATCGAAAAGAAATTAAAAAAATGTAAGACAAAAATTGTGACTCAAAGCGGGGAAGATATTTCGGATTTATTAAAACCTATAAAATGATAAAGAAAAATTACAATTGGGACAATATGACGAAAAATATAAAGAAATATATAAAGCAATGCGTTCCTTGCAAACGAAATAAAATAGATCATAAACAAAACAAAAACCCTAAAGGCAATAAAACAATAATTCACAAACCTTTTTAAAGATTAGCAATAGATATAGTAGGCCCACTACCAATCACGACATACCGGTAATCTTTTTAAAAAATGTGATTTTAAGCTTGCTTCTATTTTAACTTTAATCTTTTAAATTTTTGGTGACACGAAGATTTGTCCGAGGACCTAAAGGGCACACGTATGCAACTTATACCCAAGAAAAAATCTAAAACTATCCCTTTTAATTACAAACCCATATCTTTTATTTTAGTGTTTGGAAAAATGTATTAACTAACAAATTTTAAAGTATTTGGAAAAACTAAATTATAATTAACAGAGGGATTTCTTTACAAAAGATTCACAGTAGATCTTTCATTTGCTTCACATAACCAAAACATGTTTCTTAAATTCCTGGGCAAATTTCAGATCGTTGTTTTTAACATTTTAAAGATCTTTAAACATGTCTGGCATGACGTGCTCCTAACCAAACGTCCTTTCTACTGTCTTAGTAGTATCAGAGCACATGATCCATCTTTTATTATAATAATGTTACGATTTACTAACTTTCCATACGTGGGTCGGAGAATTCAACATCCCATATAACCTAACAACACTTTATTCACTACTTCACAATGTTACAACTCTTTTCGATTTTAATAGTCCGGGTAAATCTGTAATTCACTGTTAAATGATTTTGGAAGGAGATTAATCGAGATAAAATCTTTTGCATTCTCTTTAGAAAGAGATCAACTACAGAGTGTCGGCCAGAAATAGCAGATCTTACGAAAGGGGGTGTTTTTTACCTCATTTTTCAACCTTTTTACCCTCCCGAGCATAATTTTTTTTAAAAAAGGTTTCTTTTTCCCTATTTAATGGTTTATATAGGTTTTTTAGACCTCTGAATTCGAATATGATATTATAAATTATATTTGAGGCTAAATTGATCCTTTTTTACCATTTTTAATGGTTAGGTTTAAAGGTTTAAAGTGGGTGGGTATAACAGCCTTTCACTTTTAATGGTACATTATAGATAATTTTTTCTGAAATTAACGTTTTGTGTATTTTTTAGAGAATTTTATGCCTACGGGGTAAGATGGGTTCAAATTGGGGCAATTTGATCACCCGATCCCCTTTCCCAATAAATGAATGAGGTAAGAGGAATGAAAATAGGGGTAGTTAACCTTTCTTTCTATAGTTTCTGACATTATATTTAAAATCAGTAGACCAAAAATCCTGGCGAAATGTATGCATTAAAGGTATGGGGGATAAAAAATGGGTGAATTTAGCCCTTTTAAGCCCCCAAATGTAATTTCTTATATCATATTTGAATTCAGTGGCTCAAAAATCCTATATGTACCATTAAAAATGCTATGTTTTTTAGTAAAATGTATGTTTTAGAGGTGTAGGGGATAAAAAAAGGATGAATTTTGCCCTCATATTCGAATTCAGTTGCGAAAAAAACCTATTTGAACCAACTCCAACCATTGCTTGGGGGTAAAAATGGTGAAAAAAATGGGATAAAAAACACCCCCTTTCGTAGGATCCACTATTTCTTTCCGACACTTTGGAGTTGGTCTGTTTTTAAAGAGAATGCAAAAGGTTTCATACCGATTCATGACCTTCCAATATCATTTCTAGATTTGACGTGTTTTTAACAGATTTACCCGTATTATAACTCTATCACTACTCTTATATAACTAACTACGGTTGACCGCGGTCCGTATATACCTATGCAATTGTTTCTAAACATATCTAAAATAATTTTCATATTACGTCCCATAATATACTAGAACCTTTTCTTATCTAGGAGTGCTACCATATAACTTCTTATATTTGTCATAACATCGTAATAATAGCCTTAGTTAAGATTCGTGATCATTATCAGCAGACCATTAATATCCAACCAAGAATGGTAGAAATTTAGTATGGTGTTATAGTAACTCTACCACAAGTTACATAAAATATTATTTTTATATATAAAATATTAGTATTTTTGGTTGTATTTCTCACATTTAAGTGATCTAAGAACTATTTTATAAACCCATTTTTGCCCTAAAAGAGCACCTAACAAGGAACTTTTTTTAAAGGTACTAAATATATCTTCTACATATTTATATACTTTGTTTTTTTTTTAGGCATTTACTCAATACTTTTATACCTCAACTTGGATATGGACATTATGTTATGCTATAGATATGAGATTTATTTTAAGCCAAGAAGAATGTAAAATAAAGTACTACCATATGTTTGCGTGGATAGTACCTGCATTTTCAACAGTTATTGGGTTATCACTTCTGTATTTTCCTGATGCAAAGTAAGAAATAATGGTTAAAATATTAATAAACTTAACTAATGTAAACTTGTGACGATGAAAAAATCAAAGAGGTAGAACTTTCAGTGACCTTCAATAAACTTATTAAATGTTAAAGTTTATGCCACGATTTACTCAATCCGAACTACAAGATATGGGGAGTTATTAACTATCTCTCTGTAAATGCTACACATAGGCTATGTAGAAATATTACATTTTTTGTCCGTTTGCTTAAAACCGTTTCTTTACTTTATCTATCCATCATACATCACGTGTTCTATGAGCGGATCTTCTGCTGCAAGACCACGTGACATAAAAATTTGCTCACTCTGCCGTCATCCGGTATTTAATATTCAAACTTACCCATATTCGGTTGGTACTTCGTTATGTATTCTAAAGACAAGAAGGGTGTGGTGGGAATGTAATTTATTTATAATAAAATTATGGACAGAACTTTAGTATTTTAAGATTTTTAGATAGTAACTTGAAACTTATTTTACGTAAGTGCTTTAATGGTTAATTATTACTCGATCCCATTACGCATTAAACCCTGCCGCCTTTTGGCGATTGAAGTGATACGGCTGCACACAAAATAATTTTTCATTGGAATAAAACTTCATAGATTATAGCTTTTTTTTAAAGACCGATGTTTACTGGAAATTACGGTTGTTTCGTTTTCACTGACCCACCCTGTATTATTCTTTATATCTCTGTAATATTTTCAACCAGCTCCACCAACCCCTTAGTCTCTAGCTACCCTAATTTATTTTCAAATAGCAACCTAAGTCATATAGGTGCTCGATGAAAAGATTTTAAAAATCAAATTCAGATATAATATAAACAAGCGGGAGTTTATTCCAAAGTTGTGGGGCTATCCAAAGAAGAACGCATTTCTTAAGACCCATAGAAAAAAAACGAATTACGGAAAAGGTGAAAATAGCAGACCTTTGGGCAATCCTACACAGGGTCGTCAAACAAGCGCGCGTCGGTCAATAACTTCCAAATAAATAAGGCTAGAAATTTCGTTTCTATGACAATTTATACTTTTCATAAGAGTCTATAGCAGAAAAATATTTTTTGTTATTGGTGGCTTAAATAAGTCCGACGCTATAAAGGTCTTTTTTTAATGAAACATACTGCATTATTACTTTATCTTAGTGTACTCTTCTATCAATTGCCAAAATTGTACTTTATGAGTTTTGGTATTTTAGAAAAGACAAACTAAAAACCATTTTTTTTTGCGGGATGGCTAAAATAATCCAATGACCATTTGACTCCTGCTATGGTACAGGGTAACTCGAAAAAGATCTAGAGATTGTTTTAATCTATTTCCGTTTCATGAATTTTGTACAGGGTATCCAAATTATGGTGAAAAAATTACATATTTAAAACAAAATTTGTCCACATTTTTCCAATTGAACCCCTTTGTATATTTTTTTTCCATTTAGACACACGCCCAGGTCCTTGTCTTTTAATCTTACAGCTTGGAAACTTTTCATTCAGAGTATGTAGATCTATAATGCTAAAATGAGCAGGCTAACTGGAATACAACTTTATAATAACCCAAATGGTATATTCTCCAGAAGATAACACAGGTCAACATTTGATCCACGCGGGAACGCCGGAAGCGGTTAGGTGTGGGTAAGGTTTTTGAGGTTGCTGATTATGGTAAGAGAGTCGGTTAACCTCCATCACGTCAGGTTCAAGGTCATTTGAAGGTAAAGTAAAAAAAAATTATTGGAAAAATCTGAAAAAATTTATGCTTATGTTTTTGGGGTACTGAATCCGAATCTGGCGTCTATCTAAATCTCTCCTAGAGGTCATCCAAGGTCATTTTAAGGTTATTTTGAAGTGTTTTTGGGATAAAGATGTTAAGAACGATTCGAAAAATCTGAAAAAATTCGTACGTATGTTTTCGAGGTCGGCGATTCGAATTTTGAGGTCAGTTAACCTTTATAAAGTCAGATTTAAGGTTATTTAAAGGTCAAATGGAAAAAGGGGATAGGAAAAATCTAGAAAATGTATATGCTGTGTGTGACCTCAAAAACATATGCATGAATTTTTCTACACTTTTCTGATGGTTTTTTCTTTACTTGACGTTTAAATGTCCTTGACTTGACGTGATGGAGATTAACTGACCATCTCATCGTAATTAGCGACCCTAAAAACCCTAGTAGCACCTAACCAGTTCCGTCGTTTCCGCGTAAATCAAATGTTAACCAGTGTTATTAAGGTATTCGTTTAACAATCTTTAAAAATTTTCCCTATTAAGGTTTATATCAAAAAATGGGATCCTATATTGTCGGTGTGATAAGTCGCCTCATCCGTAAATAAAATAATATGAAAACCGGTAAATCTTCTCAAATTCGCCCAAGACCCCAATACCAACAATGTTTCTTCTTTTCAAAATCTTCCCGTTAAAATGTTAGATTTAGCTGCACCTGATATTAATAGAACATATGCTTCTTGAAATTGTATTAATAGAAGTTTGACACATATCCAACAAATCACATACGTCTGCGGTACTTCTGCGATACTTCCACTGCGACCCCTAATCTTTTACAACAGCTGCAATAACGTTAAACTCATTTTCCTAATTTACCACGGGCTTTATTTGTCATGCTTTTCGCAAATCAGTGCCCCAGCCCTGTTCAATTTATCTATCAGTCTTTAAAATGATCTTGCATCTGGACACCTTCTATCAGGAACCGTCTTGTCGTACACTCTGGATGCTAAAACACAATTCTTTCAGTAATCTTTGAGGATATAAATCATATCAATTGGTTCTTGGATCGTATATTTCAGTTCGTTTAAAGTTGTAGAAATATAATAGGCATAAGATGCGAACAAATGTCATAGGATTACACAAATAATTAATCATTGTCATGTCGATAATAGCTCTGTTTTTTCACAGCCGCCTTGGTATTTTGTTAATATTTACCGTGGAAAGCAAAATTTTTTTCGCAAATATCTAGAAAACCGTCGAAATTTTAAAATTAATTGCTATTATACAAAAAAATACTTTTTAATTCTGCGTCAAAGGTGAAAAAAAATATACAGAGAGTTCTATTTAAAAAATGTAAGAAAAATTGGTTTCAAATACATTATTTTTCGACCATTATTTTGGCTTTATTTTTAGAATGGTCCGAGACTTGTCTTTGTCTTCTTTAAAAACTCTTTATTGCTCTCTAGTGAGATCCCGACAGTAGTATGCGTCCATAGTATGGTCCCCATATTATAATGTTCATATAGACGACTTCGAAAGAGTACAGAAAAAGTTTTCAATGTTTTGTCAATTTCGATTTGCACATATGAATGAATAATGAATTATCTTTAAACACTTTAAAAGAAAGGAGAATAATTTATGATCTCTTGTTTGTCTATCAATTGTTGAATGGGTATATCGATTGTCCAGCATTGCTGGAACAGATCTGTATATAAGTACCTGATCGCTTGTTAAGAAGAAATGACATTTTTGAAGTTAAATTTTATGCCACCAATTATGGTCCTATGACCAGAACCTTAAAATACTTAAATGACCATCCATCTCTAGACCCTTTTGGGGGCTCACTAAATAGATTTAAGAAAAATATATTTGGGCTGTAATTCATTAAAGGTTTAAATTGTTAATAGATTATTAATTTGTTAACTTATGTTTGAAGATTATCATATAAGTATATTTTATTGATTTATGCTAAGAATTTATCCATTTGTAAATTTGCTGAATGTAAACTTTTTTTAATTTTAGATTTTTTTTTAAATCTGTATTTGTAATTCTTTCATTTGGTTTCTCGTTGATTGATAAATAAATAAATAAAAAAATAAATAAACGGTATAATAATAGTAAAAAAATATCGTCAAGTCAGGGCTTATTTATATATTGTACTTTTTTGTAAAACGTTATTGATGTGTGTATACGTAAAAATATAATAAATAGGCTAATTATTTTGAACATTAATTTTAGCCATGAGAAAAGAGTTTGGTAATAAAATCAATAAAAAATAAAATTAACATTATTATGATCAATATAAATTGCAAGCCCGATTTTAACAGAAATAACTTCTCCTTACTGTTACCACTGTTACAGTTTTGGCAACTGTATTCGTTTATGCAGCATCGTGTCTTTGATCTATCTTATTAATGAAGGTTTTTGGGATAAGTTGATACTTGAGCCTGGTACTTATGACTTTCTAAGAGTAATAAGTTGTAAACCTCCTACAACAATATAATTAATTAGTTATTCGTTCTTAATAAAAATATAAATAATTAAATTTTCAGCTGCCACACGTCTACCTCATTACGAACAGCTCTAGCCAGAATTTTACCAAATTATATAGTTACTTATATCCCAATAATGCTTGTTATGATTGCAAACCCTATACTTTATAATAATTCTATTACTGATATGAAGAAAATTATAACCAGTACATCGGGCCAGTTTACCAGTCGGGAAAGAGATATTTTAGAAGCAATAAAAATAAAATTTTTCATTATCAATATAGTATTTTACGTATGTTGGATACCAAATCTAGTTAATGGAGTGCTACTATGGACTTTATGGTTTCACTTACCAGCAGAATTTATAATAATTATTTGGTACATCATGGTAAGCCACTGTTTTGTGTTTTAATATTGAATAAGTAATAATATTCAGAGGAGAAAAAAGTACTGCAAATTTAGATAAAAATTAGTCGCTTGCTACATATTTAAATAAATATTGGAAAAATGAGGTTTAAAAAAATCTTGATTGTGCTTTGTTTTAACTATTTAATTTTAAGCATGCTTGTTACATAAACATATTTTTATCTGGTAATTGTAATATGGCCGTTAAATGCATGGGATTATAAAGTTTAATTAGCAAAGTTACTACTAATTCTCTAAACAAACCTATGATTTTGATCGTAAGACAGGCCACGAAGGCTTAGAGCCTAAACACAGGAAGTCCCATTTTCGACACTTTTATAGTAATTGTTAGCGCTATTTAAAAGAGCACATGTCACCTTGTGCTCTCTTTGGGTCAAACTTAAAATAGTAAAATTAAAATTTATGTTCTGAAAAATGGGTTTCAGTCAATTTTTTTTACACTTTGCATACTAATAGTTCTCAACACGCTAATCAAAAGTCTCTACGGACACAAAATCCGAACACTCCCAACTCCCCCAAAATCTCCCTCAAAGGTCACGGAAATTTTTTTCATGAAAAATGGGTTTCAGCATATTGCTCACACTTTGGACAGTGATAGTTCTCAACACACTGAGCTGAGTCCTACGGGCCCAAAGGTCACTGAGGATAATTTTGACTGATATTTTGGTCCATTGCTTTGCAGATTTTTTTGATAGTGTTGTCGAATTGTAACCACAGTGTTGTCGTTACAGAGCTACAGGCTGACATTCCTGTACCTGGATTTCTTACGGAGTATGTAACCTCCCCCAGTACCTCCTCCCTTGATTTCAGACTCGAATCTCACCTAAAACTTCCGCTTTCCTGTTGACCGGGATACGAAGCCATTATGTCATGAATTCTATTCCCCAGCCAGCTGTTTGGCAACGTGTTACCCTCCAACCCCAATAATTGGATACCCAGTTACAACCCTTCCACCCCAAAGCCTTGCCATATAAAGTTCTTGCTCACGGATTTTGAACAGCTTAAAGCGAATTTATCTTCATGGTAGGCCGGGCCGTATTTAGCCGGTGGCGAGATGAGCGACTGCCAAGAGCGCAGCTATTTGGGGGGCGCAAAATCGTCTATTAAAAATATATTTTTTTTATATGAGTTGTCAGTACTGTAGTCATATTATTTTTTTTTAATGACAAAATTAATCAAATAAATAAATTACAACAAAACAATTTTATAACAAATTTTAACTTAAATACTTAATTTAATTATCTTTTAATATATTAAGACTAAGAAACGTATGAATTCTTAATAAAATATCAATTTATCCTGATACCTACAGCGAGAATGTAACTCTTTAATTTTTTTAAATGTTTAAGATGCGATAAATTGGTATTTTATAAATTGGGGTCAACACTAGTTCTTCCTTTTTGTTGCATATTATATATATTATGCGGTCATACCTAGATACGGCCCTGATGGTGCGGTAACGGAATACTATCCAATATCCTTTACCAAGTCCAACCCCCAACCCTCCGCTTTTGCATATGCACTCATCCGCACACAGATTACACTACAAAAAAATCCGCAAAGCAATTGATCAAAGTATCAGTCAAACACCTCCCACTGACTTTTGGGTATGATTTTGGGAGGGTTGAGGGGGTTTTTGGGTTTTGTGCCCGTGGAGACTTTCGGTCAGCGTGTTGAAACTATCACTATGCAAAGTTTAAAAATATTGGCCGAACATATAATTTTTCATAAGAAAAATCTCCAGTTGAGAGTGATTTTTGGGGGGTCGGAGGGATTTTTGGGTTTTGTGTTCGTAAAGATTTACTATAAGAAAAATCCCCAGTAACCATTGATGATGATTTTGAGGGGTTAGGGGGATTTTCGAGTTTTGTGCCTGTAAAAACTTTTGTTCAGCGTATTAAAAACTATTAGTATGCAAAGTTTAACAAAAAATGACCAAAACCCATTTTCCATAAGAAAATTGCGGAATCCTTTTCTTTCGCTTAAGAGATACGGGGAAAAATTGTCAATTTTAGAAGAACCCTATAAATTTTCTTAGAGATGAAAAAAATGTTTAATACAAATTTTCTTTATTTAGTTCAGTCAGTGGGGAAGGAAAATACGTCATTACCTCCGAATTCTTTATAATTGCATGAATTCTTCTAAAAATTTAAGATTAAGCTTATCTTACCCTTTACTTTAAAAGACACATACGCTCCAGGCGCGCTTTTTGTTTTTGAGGGGTGAAAACTACCCTTTATTGAAAAAAATTGAAAAAACTTGGGTTTAATCATTGCATTCATTTAAATCTTGTTTATTTATGTGTCTTGAATATTGTTTCGTGTTCTTTGAAATGAAAATTAATTATTTACAATTTTCAACTTTCTAAAACCCATAAAAACCTTTAAAAACTAATACTATTTATAAAAATAATATGAAGTGTTGATATTATTTTTACAAAAATTTATTTTTTGCTATTGAATATCTTTTTATGATGATTGCAATAATTTAACCCTTTAAACCACCCCTTTTTCCTAAAATGAATTTAAATATATATTTTACGATTTAAAACATCTTTAGTGCGCATTATTTTTAGAAATAAACTATTTTTTACTTATAAAATATTTTTTATAATGATTTCAATATTTCAACCCTAACAACTACCCCTTTTTGCTTAAGTGAATTTAAAAATATATTTTACGATTTAAAACATTTTAAGTGTTGATTCTTTTCAAAAAAAATTCTTGCTGTAGAATATCTTTTTATCATTATTGCAATATTTCAACCCTTAAAACCACTCATTTTTGCTAAAATGAATTTTAAAATATATTTTACGGTTTAAAACATTTTTAGTGTGCATTCTTTTAAGAAAAGAATCATTTTTTAAATTATATTTTTTTATTATAATTGCAACGTTTCAACCCTTATAACTATCCCTATTAACAAAAATAAATTAATAAATATTCATTTAAATGCTCCAAAATAAGTAATTTTTTGATATTCCAAAATTTATTTTAAAAAGTGCCATTAGTTTTTTTACAATAACTTTGTTAATTTGAATGCTACGACATCCATCCAAAAACCATTCTAAAGAAAATTTGGGTCTTAAGGCTATGATTCTAAAAATATTCTAAAGTCCTTCATATTCAAACTTTAACCAGCTATATCTCCGTTATTTTTTAAGCTACAGCAAAAACAAAAAAAAAACAAAATTGTAATTAAGAAAAAGCCTACATTTTTGTATTCCATCATTTTCTACGTAGCTTTTATAGATTTCGAGTTATTTAATAAAATTTTTTTTTTAATATTTACAAAAAAATATATATATTTTAATTATGTTTTTTTGAAACCCAGACATTTAAATGTGGCTAAACTTTTGGATCTTATGAATATCTCCAAAATATAGTGAATTGTAAAGGAAATACAATTAATTTTAAACCTAACGAACATGACGTCAGTTTTAATGCGCTTTTTTTACAAAAATTCGAGAAATCTATCATTTTTATGCTCGTATCTCACGTAAATCTTATGCGAAATACTTTTGTTAGTATTTATTTTAAAGGTTTTTTTTAAGCTCTTTAAAAAGTGTTTTATGAGTTTTTTTTGAAAAATGTACCCGTTTGCCGCTATTTGACGCAAAATGATTGGGTTCAAGGATACAACAAAAAAATTCCTTTTCTTTGACAAGCCATATCTCAGTTTACATTTTACTTACAACGCTCATAAAAACACGAGTCCCTCTGTTTTTTTATAAGCTTTAATTTTGTTTATTACACTTTTTTTTATAAAACATTTAGTTTTGGAGTTATTCATACAAAACTGTTAAAAAATACAATTTTTTGTATCAAAAAATCCAACTTTTCTGCAGCGAATAACTGGGAAAGTATTGATTTAGAGAAAAAATATATACTACACTTTTTGTTTAAAATTTTTCCCTCTATCGAACTCCGAGGTTATTTTGAGTGAAAAAATATCCATCCTCTAGAAAGGGTGGCAGCGCATATCGGCACTATGTGACTTTTGTTTCTAAAGTAATTAATTATCAACACACAAAATTTCAAATAAACTGATTCAGTTATAAAGAATTTGGAGGTGAAACCCCCCATTGACTGGACTAATAATTATAATGATTGTTAAATAATTTGTCGTTTTCAGACTAAGTATACGAAGTCAGATAAAAAGTTTATCGGACCTAACCTTATTTAAATTTTTACAGTTTAAAATTTATTGCTGCAATTTGTTTTGACCATAAGGTTGGCCAACTTACTAAAAGTCAACAACCCATTAAATTATTTTGTAAAATTCTTCAATACAAAATAAATGCCCAAATCTTTTTGGACTGTTCTTTATAGATAAATATATTTCAATTTACGCTCGACGCTCTTGTAGATTATGTTAATTGTATACTGTTAAAGTATTTTAAGAATAGTACTGTAAAAATTTATTAAATAATCACCAAAATAGCCAAATTCCTGCAAGAAAAATTGCGCCCGCCGTATCTACCAAAAAAAAAACATTCGACGATTATTAAGTAAAAATAAAACTTGCTTGAAATTTTTGCAATTTTTAAAAATCAAAAAATGCGCGTGGGCAGATGTAAAAATTACAGCAAGGAAACTTTCACAAAAGAAATATTTTAAACTGTAAAAGCAGCTTAACATACGATGTCCATTTGCTTAATAAAAAGCTAAAAGCAACAAGTGATAACAAGTCTTCTAAAGTATCTATTAATTTTTTTTTTCATATAAAATTTATTTAATATACATACCGTGACTTACAGCTTAAATAATGTAGCAACTATTAAAATAAAGTAAGTTTTCTCCGATACTTGATATTTATTTAAAAATCACGACATATTGAACTTAATTTAAGTCTTCTAAAAACGTGTACATTAATATTTTACTCTTAATATGCAATATGTAAATAACAATAAATATTTAATTAAGTAATGTATAATTTGATTAAGCTCACAGCCTAAGTGACGCAGCTTAATCAAAACAGCACAAAACTTATCAATTTAATATTTTCATAGTAGGCGTTATATTATTTTTTTACCTCTTTTCCTCTTTTGTTTTTTAATTAGTTTGACATTTCAAAGCAGATTTTTAGCGAGTTATACGAAATTATTGAAAAATGGGTCCTTGAACTACAATTTCTAAAATAAATTTAATTATTATCCTCTACAGAAATGGATATAGCCACCGAAACTTATTCAACCATCCAGAACAGTATTAAACGTTACCCGAATAAAAATAGGATTTAAAATAAATCGAAAATAGGATTTTTAACGAACCTAAAGAAGGGTAAATCTTAAAAGCAATAACAAATAATTCTAAAAAAATATGTATTTAATTGAAGGTAATATGAACCAATACATATATTTAGACATACTATGACATCATCTAGCAGCTAGTGCTCAATTCAATATTAATAACAATAAATTATCGGTTCTACCACGATAACGATCCCAAACACATTTCTATGGTTGCTTTATAACTGCCCAAATGTTTAAAACCCAGCCAAATCAGCAGATTTGAACGTAATTGAAAATTTATGATTAACCTTAAAAAATAAAGTAAACAACGTACCAATATAAAACAGAGATGAATTAAAAAGAAAAATTACTGATGCTTGGACCACAATTACCCCGGATTATATACGAAAGTTAGTAGAATCAATAAGGATGACTACAGGCTGTAATTGATTATGAAGGGAGACAACCAAATATTAGCAGTCATTTTTGAGTTCATCAGGTCTATTTCCTTGTTCCAATATAGTTATTTTAGTTTTGCATCATTTGAGCTGCGGTATTAAAATAATACATTAATTATTTAAATATTTATTTTTAATTTAGTATCGCATATTTAAGTCAAAAGATTAATATATAGTTTTTGGTAGACTCATATTGAATTTAATTCATTAGGCTCTTTTTTAAAATAAATATTTAGACACCCAAACGGGTTGGTTTTTGTTAAAACATCAACTGCATCTTATAAGCTGTGAGTCACTGTATTTTATTTGTGAAGAATAATTGAAATAAACATAGTCAACGGTTTAATATTATGTGTACTCTGAAATAGCTTATAAATTTTATGTATTAATGTAAAGTACTAGTCTGTTCCTTATTTTTAGTTTTCACTTTAATGCTTACTGAAGCAGTGATTTACCTCAAAATTAATACATTTAAATACGCTTCTAAAAGTGCCAATATCACACAATATTCAAGGCAAGACTAATATAATTGATATATAATTTTTAATAATATAATGATTCTGGAAAATTAAAAATTAATAAATAGCTTTTAAAAACATGCTACCGTAAGATGGGGTGAATTCGGACGACCGGGGCGAATTCGGACACTCCGTTCTACGCTGAATGTGGTGGGGATATTCATGTAGAGAAACGTTTTAACTTGCTAGTGACGACTGAGGAGCGTTCGGGAGAGTATTGTCAGTACTGCCAGATATCAGGTCGGATGAATTGAAAGTTTATTTATCGGACTGTGGAGGATAAAATATTTAATAAAATTTGTGTTTACAGATATTCTGAAAAACTAACTTTTGTAGCTCGGGTACCTATAAGGTAAGGCTATAATATTTTTGTTTGGTGGTGTGTTATTTATTTATGAGTTGTTTTTGCATGAGAAAAAAAAATTATGTACCTGGTTTTTTTATATAAATTTTTGATTGCGAATTTTACTTACAGGCGGGGCGAATTCGGACACGCAATGGTACGAAAATATAACCGCAAATTGGGAATTTCTTTTATGAATTACTCATCGGAAAGCCTTGAAAAGGCTCTAAATGATATCCGGACCAAAAAGAAGACACTATGTCAAGCTTCTGAGTATTATAAAATACCCAAGTCAACCCTCTCGGATAAATCTAGAAAGAAACACATGAAAAAACAAGGTGGCCAGACTGCTCTCTCGGAAACTGAAGAACAATTATTAGTTGTTGGTATACAGAAATTTGGTGAGTGGGGATTTCCTTTGACAAGAAGAGATATCAGATTACTTGTCCAACATGATCTTGAAAGAAAAGGACTAAAGGTGGCATCATTTAAGCAAAACCTTCCTGGATATGAGTGGTTCAGCAACTTTATGAAACGGCACAAATCTTTAACAGAACGACTTGCTCAAAACATAAAACGTGTCAGGTCTCGTGTTGACCGCACCATAGTATCCCAATACTTTGACAATTTAAAAAATAGTCTTGCGGATGTACCACCTCTTAACATCGTAAATTACGATGAAACAAACATGTCAGATGACCCGGGACGCATAAAAGTTCTTTGCAAAAGGGGATCGAAGTATGTGGATCGAATAATAGACTCCAGCAAAAGTAGCACTTCAGTAATGTTCGCAATATCGGCAGCTGGAACTCTCCTACCCCCATATATTGTGTACAAATCTACCCACATCTACGACACGTGGATGGAAGGTGGCGTACATGGCGCTCATTACAATAGAACCAAAAGTGGTTGGTTCGATTGACCAACTTTTGAGGATTGGTTTGATAAAATAGCCATTCCATATTTCAAGAACCTAGAAGGAAAGAAAGTTTTAATCGGCGACAACCTTGCTAGCCATGTATCACTACACGTTTTAACAACTTGTGAAAAATATAACATTGAATTTGTATTGTTGCCACCAAACTCGACGCATCTCTTACAACCACTAGATGTGGCATTTTTGCGCCACTCAAAAAGCGTGGCGAAAAGTGCTCACCGAATGGAAAGAATAGCACAAAGGTTGCCTTCCCAAGTCAGAATTCCCAAAAGTCTTTAAAAATATGATGAATGAGATAGGGATGGCCCAAGAAACTAATATAAAGTCAGGTTTTAAAGCGACGGGAATCTACCCATTAAATCCCCAAGTAATTTTAAAGAAAATTCCAGAATCCTCAGACCATAACTCGGACGATTCTTTAGTGTGGACGAAGTCCTTTGAGGAATTATTAAAAGAAAGGAGATTTGTAGAGACGCCGAATAAATCTAGAGGAAAAAACATACAGTTGCTCCTGGAAAGTCTATCAAAGCCAGTCACATTGAGAGATCACCCTCATCCTCTCCACTTCCATCTAGCCAAAATGCCGGCCCTTCCCACGAAATTTTCATCAGTGAAAGTGATCCTGAAAACCCCGAAATTGATGCTGAGAAGAGTGAGGAAATGCATACAGTAGACAAGAACTCGTTTATTATTGTAAAATTAACAAATCCCAGACAGACCGTATCTAAATTTTATGTGGGACATGTAGAAGAAGTCCTCGATAAAGAAATATTTGTTGTAAGTTTCTTGAGAAAACAAAGTTCTCAAAAAATCGGCGACTTTTTTATATATCCACATATAAAAGATGAAAGTGTTGTAGAGCGTAAACAAATCGTAGAGGTTCTCAGTAAAATAAAAAAATTGAGAAGAGAGAGATTTCAATTTAGACCCTTAAGTAAGGTTGTTTTACAATGACTTTCATCTGAAAACCAATCTAAATGGACTTTGTTTTTTTTATAGTGTAAGCATTGTTATCATACTTATGTGATATGAAACTGCCTGTAAAAATAAAAATGCTTTTTACCAGAGAAAAAATATTTTAAGTTTATTTTTAGAGTGAAATTTTTATTTTTAAATTAAACGTTTCTAAACACTCGTAGTTTTTCTAATAAAAAAGGTACCATCTACCCCCAATCCTTGAAAATGCATCCCAGTTTTTACATATTATTTTTTTTAAATAATTCTGTCCGAATTCACTCTCTAATATGGTCTCAACTCGGATTATATAAAAAATATATGGATATTCGAATTCACCCCACCTAGCGGGGCGAATTCGGACAGTATATATAGAAAAAAATAAAATGGTAGCGCCCACATTCTGAAACATTTTTTACCAGTTATCAATAGTCAACATATCAATGATTATATATTTATTTTTTTGTTTTAAAGTAATACAAGATACAACCTTTATTTACAAAAAACCTCAAAAATCGTCCGAATTCGCCCCATCTTACGGTACTTGTCAAAAAAGGTTTTATTTAATTGTCACTGTAAAAATTGTTATTTGTAATTATTATAATAAGATGATGCTGATGTTTAACCCTTGTTGATTATTTTTAGTTCTAGTAAAAAATTTTCAAAGCAGTGATTTTTTTCTCGGGCTAAATAAATGCATATTGACATTTTTGAGCGACATGACATTAAAAAAACAAAAAACAACCAAAAAAGCAAAAAAAGTGACTAAAAAATAAATTAAAATGATATAATTAAAGTAGTATATAAAAACTGTTAAAAAAATTCTCTACAAACTTTTGGTTGTATTAAGGTATAGGTTTAACCAAGTTTTTTTTTTAAATAAAACAAACTTTCGTTGCTATTACTACTGTATGTCATTTAAATTTCATTATTTTAGACCGTACTTTAATCCATCCGTATACGTTTAAAATATAATTAAACGCCTTATCTTAAATTACCTATTTTGCAAATTCATTGTTTTTACCGCAGACTTTTTCTAGACTAGTTTACCAATTTTTAAAATATATTTTTTGGTCCGCAAATTACTTACAGTTTTAAATTAATCACATTTAGAAAAAAAAAATTAAAAGGAAAGTAAAATCGTTTTAAAAACATTAAAAAATGCTATAATTTATGATACAGAAAATAATTTAATAATATAATAAAAATAGGGTATTTGTTTAAAAATAAACAAAGATTATTCCTTAATTAGTCAAAAAATCGACCCAAAGTACCTAAATCATGTTTAAAAAAATACATAATAGAAAATTATTTTTTTTTACATAGAACAACCGAGCTATGAAAATGCTTAATATGGGTGTTACCGACATAATTTAATTTGTATAATATTTTTTAGGCATTTATAAATCCACTTCAAGCTTTTTTTAACTCCTTAGTTTACCGAAGATGGAGTGTTGGTTCGGAAAAAGTTGTTTTACCGTGGAGACAGTACGAAGAGTCTAATCTTAATATAACAAGATCAACAGGTACAGATTCCTCAAAAGGAACAATAAGGGAAGAAATATATCCCCTACTTCAAAGTGCACCTTCGAAAAGTATAAATGGATATCAAAGTTTACCCTAGTTTTAAATTAACAAATTAGGTGGCTTTTGTATTTTTTTACCATAGTAAATGTTTTTATCTGTATTATATTTATATTAATAAAAACAAATAATTTTAAATTTTTCGTTGTAAATCAATTTGTCCTCATTACATTGATAGTACAGTGTATGGAAAGTAAAAAGGTGTATGACCTCTTGATTTTTTTGTACATATTCAATTTTTGTGAAAATTTGGAATTAAGTTGCTTATACCCTCTAGATCAAAGTTTATACATTCTTGAAATGTGCTTTTTATTTTTATGTTGTAACAACTACCCCTTATGCTAAAAATTAAAAAAAAAACATGAAAATAGACATTATGTAAAATAAATTATAGCTAAATAAGTAAAATAAAAATATGTTTTTATGTTGTGAGTTATAATTTACAATATATTTGTAACGTTTCAACCGTTAAAAATCACCCTTACTAACAAATTTCCAAGAAAAAATTGTTTTTTTCATCCTAAAATTATTTAAGAACGTTTTATTGTAAAAAAATATTTTAATAGTTTACGGTATAATAAATATTTAACTACAATTACTTAACCCTAAAATAATCACCCCTTATGAGATTTACAAAAAAAAACGTTTTCGACAAATTAAAATAATTTGATGATACATATAATCCCAGAAATGAGGCTTTAAAAATGGCAAAACCTCGCATTTTTTTTGTCCTGCATCGATTGGCATAAAAATTTATAATTAGGCTGATCTTACCCTCTTCTTCATATTCTATATCATGCCGATGGACGCTGTTTGTTTTTTAAGCGTAAAAACTCCCCTAATTGTCAAAACTTATAAAATAACATTTAAAACCTTAAGATGGGTAAAATTTGGTTTAAATTAGTTTAATAATGATTGCTTTATGCTTTGAAATACAATTTTAGAATATTTTAACCCTTAGAAATCAAGCCTTTGTTAGAGCCCAAAGTAAAAAAAAATATATATTTAGCCTAAAAAATGATTAATTAATCATAGTAATTTAATTTTAGAATGGTGTTGCTTAAAATATTTACCTATTTCATTTTGCAAGTTTCTAACCCTTATAAACCAACCCCTATTATATAGCTTAAAAAAATATATTTACCCCAAAAAAAGTAATAGTTTGATAAATTTATTAATTTAAAATATTACCTACTCCTAAAATATTACCAATTTCATTATATTCCAAATTTTCAATCCTTAAAAACCACCCCTTACAACACTGCAATTCTTATAAATTAATTTATTAGTTATAAATAGGACATAAAGTATATACACTGCATATTTACATACATAGACAAAAATAAAATTTATACAGGACTGCTCCGAAGTGGGCTATTCAAATTTTTCAAAAAAAAAAAAAATATTATTGGTTTTTTAACATAGCTCCTTCATTTTTAATGATAGAAAGTTTTTTCAAGAATGATTTTGTAGGGTTTTTTAGGAGCTACATGTCTATGCAAATTAAATTCCATTAAATATCTTAGTTTTGAAATGAGGTGAGTTTAAAGGGCTCGAATAAGGTGGTGCTCGCTTGTAAATAGAGGAAAGGAGAGAAAATCTATAAAAAACAAAAATCTTTGTAATCAAAAAAACTACAATTTGCTATTTTAGCATTTTTTCGTATCTCCAGTATTTTTGGAGTTATTATAAAGAATAAGGCTTTTTTAGAAAATTACGGAAACTCGTTTTTTACTTTAAACTCCAATTTTTATAAAATTAGGCATTTTAAATTGGTCAAACTTCTAGGGGATTGTTTCCGCTGATTTTTTTATAGAAAAAAGTAGGGACCGACCCCATTTTTATCATAACTCGCTTAATTTTAATGCTAAAGACTTCTTTTTCCTTTTAAAAGAAAGGTCTTATTGTATACTTTAAAAAGGTTTTCCTCGAAAAATGCAAAGTTTTTCATCTATTTGACTGAATCTTTCAAATTTAGCAATTGACCAATAAAAGCTTACCATTAGAAAGCCGTAGCTTGGTCCGTATTGGTGGTGGAGAAATTATAAAAAAAGGGTTTTGTCGGTTTTTCTACAAGCTACATTTTGGTTTTTACGATTTTCTTTTGATAAAATGCATATTTTTATTAGTTATTAGCAAAAAACCCATTAAAAACGTCAATTTTTTCGTCGAAAAAGTGTAACTTTCAAACGCAGATAACTCGAAAAATAATAACTTTACGAAAAAAATGTATGAAACATTTTTTACTTAGAATTACTTTTTTTATTGATTTTTGTAGTTAAAATGTAATTAAAAATTTCAATTCCCAAGATGGGGTGGCAACCACCCCCAGGATAAAAGCACCCGTCAGCTTGATATAAACTTGATCGTTGGGCTATTTCCTACCTTATGTAATAATTTCAGGTAAATCCAAGTTGGTCAAAAAAATTCCGAGTCAAAATGATTCACTACCTAAACTATTATTTTACTACGAGAGGTAGAAGTCTATTTTAGCAGTAAATAACTAGGATTATTACGGAGTTTACTACAGAACGCTTAATATATGATAAGAAGCTAAAGAATCTTCATAATATAGACAGTAACATCCTAATTTATAAATCTAGCATCAATTTAAAAATACACCGTCTGAGATTTTGAGGAGGTGCAACTATGTAGTCTTAGGCGTATGGTAGTGGCCCAATGGCCAGACCAAGTTCCGGCCTGAGTCACGCAGTGTTTATACAGGGTGGGTTAAAAGTAGGTAACCCATTTATTTTTCAAATTTTGTATTTAATAAATTCAGTGTAATATTTTCTTAAACAATAACAAAAAGTATATTTCTTGGAGATTTATTTGTAAATAATAATGTCTCGTAGATGACCGCCTTCTTCTTTTTCACACAGTCTTGCTCTAACTACTGCATTTTCCATCACTAACGTCAACGTTTTTAATGGTTAGTTAGAGAAAGAAATTGGGCGCCGTTGCGATCTTGGAGGCCAGTTCAGGTCGCAATAGAAATTATTCTGTTAGAAAACACAGTTCTTAAAAGAATAAGACTTTGCCTAGCAGTGTGGTTAGTTGTGGTTAATGTGGCACCGTCCTGTTAAAACCATAAATTCTCGGGGTTTTGTAAAGCTAAAAATAAAAATTCTCTAAGCATTATTTGGTACCTCTTCGTATTGACCGTCATTGCGTTGCCTGCATTATCATCAAAAAAATATGGCTCGATCACTCTAGTTGAAGTCATTCCACATCAAACAGTTACGCGAATTGGATGCAGCTCTTTCTCTTGAATCATTTGAGGATTTTTAGCGACCCAGAATCGCATATTCTGTTTATTAACATGTCCGTTTAAATGAAATTGTGTCTCGTCGGATGAATAAAATTAGAATTTTCTGCAACAAATTGTTGAAGAGCTACGCTATACTGTAGGCGTTTTTGTTTATCGCGAGGCTTAATTTTATGACCTGGCTGTATTTTATAAGGGAAAAAGTGCAAATCAAGTTTCAATACCCGTCTTAGGCTGGTCCTGGTCAATTACAGTTCATTTAATCGTCTTCTGGTTGAAATTGAAGCATCATCATTTACACTCTCTATTACTCGCTCGATATTCTCTGGATTTCTTGCTGAACGTGGTCTACCTGTTTTAGAGCGATCTCTCACGCTTTCTGTTTCTCCAAACTTAGCGAAAACAGCACGACCTGTTTTTTAGTGGGCGCATGTCTGGTATTAAAATGTGCATGGTATCGACGTTGGGTTAAAATTATTGACTTCTGATTTAGAAAATAAAAGTAGACACTTTTTGTGCGTTGGGTAACTGATAGTTGCTTCATTATGAATTTCCCAAGTTTTCTTTACAATTCAGAAACAAAAAGTACATGCACTTAAAATGGGTTACCTACTTTTGGCCCACCCTGTATATACGCAACGTTTCAGCCTATTTCCCTCTATCCTAACTTTGTAATTGTTTCACATAAAGATATGATATTTGATTTATTAATTCACCCAAGTATTTTAGTTACATGTGAAAAAATTGAGAAAGTTATGTCAAGTGGTTCCTAAGATTTTCGATTTCGAAAATCGTCCATTTTACAACTGACTGACTAACTGACTTACTCATTCATCGATGCCTCAAAATTATAAAGCACTTTACGAAGAAGTAAAAACTTAAAATTTAGTATCTTAGTAGGTTTTAGGTCACAAATAAGGGAAACATTTTGAAAACTGCCTATTTGTATGTATATTTAGGGGCTTTTTTTGGAAGTTTGCAATCTGACTGAACCTTAGTTTCTAAGATCATAATTATCTTTTAATTTTAAATTCGGGTAAGCTTTTATTTCATTCATTAAACTCAGAAAAAAGAAAAGAGATCCGAATAAAAACACTGATGTAAAATAAAAGCCAAGAATAAAAACACTGATGTAATATAAAAGCCAAGTTTACATCTAAAATTTGACCATGATCACTACACAATTTTATTGTGATTAAATTATACACCAAACCCACCCTTCTTGTCTCTAGGATACATAACCTACAATATATGTTTAATTGAATATTCAATTTAATTAATTCTTCCTTTTTTCAGCCATAACTTTGCTGTTCCACCCTTTTTTGGCAAATGGCAAATTGTTACTGATCTATCTGTGTAAATTAATGTTCTTTTTCATTTATACGGACAGATCAGTAAAAAAATTGGCATATCACAAAAGGGTGGAATAGCATAATTATGGCCGAAGAAAGGGAGAAAATATAAGTAAATAATTGAACTTTTAATTTAACACACGTAATAGGTTCTTTGCTTTGTCTCACACAACTGGAACAAGTCCCTTGAGTTTCTTGGTAAATCCCAGATCTTTGCTCCTGATATATCTAATCCTTTTGATCAGGTATAACATGATGGGCTTCTTAACAAACTTCCTTCCTACGGTCTTCCACCTAAGCATTGTTCTTGGCAATCCAGTTTTCTTTCTAATCGACGTATATCAGTTATTGTAAATGGTGATTCTTCCAACTTCTATTCAATTAATGCTGAGGTGCCCAAGGGCTCAGTACTGGCATCAATTCTGTTTCTTCTTCACATCAACGATCTTCTCTCTTCCACAACCAATCCTATCCATAGTTTTGCTGACGATAGTACTACAGCGCAGGTCAATGCAGATATCTCTTTCACAAGACCTTAAAGTAATCTTGTCCAGTTTAATGCCTCCTAAACACAGTCATGTTCTTTATTGCAAAAAAAGTCGGCCAATGCTCATCCGTTACATAGGAGCGGACAAGTTCTGCAGAACAAAGAATCGTTTATTCTTGTGGGTGTTACTTTTGAGAATAACCTTAACCACCGGCACCGGTACAAACACATTACATTCATAGTCTCAGCAGCTTCACAAAATCTTGGATTCCTTTTTCGAGCCAGAAAGTATTTCTCTCCTTCTAATCTGTATGCTTTGTATGTATCTTAGATCAGACCCTCTTTAGAATATTATTCTCACCTCTGGAGAATGGCGTCTTCTAAAACACTTAGCATTCTGACTCCATTCAGACAAAGCTGTTAGTCTTATTAATGATCCCACACTTACAGAAGAGCTTCCTTCTTTTGCCCACCGACAAGCTGTGGGGAATTTGTCCCTCTTTTATAGGTATATTCAGGGCTTCTGCTCCGAAGAGTTGGCCAGTATAATTCCTTCTTTGGCAGCTCCCAACAGACCAACACGTAGTGCCACTTTTATACATTCTTCTACAGTCTAACTTGAGAGGCCCCGAACTGCCCACTTTTTTCGTTCCTTCATCCCTAGAGTGTCCAGACTATGAAACCTGCTACTCGCAAAAAATTTTCCTGTTTTTACAAATCTCCAAAAATTTAAGTCTCGTGTGAATAAACTCCCTATTACCACACTTCAGACATCCACGGTACGATATTACTTAGGCCTTAGCCTAGGTGAACTGTCCCAAGATAAAAAAGGTACGTACGAACTATTTTCCATATGCAATTTGTTTAGAATAAAATTATGGACAGAACTGAGTCAAACTTTAGATGTTAGTATTTTAGAGGCCGAAATTTTTAGATAGAAACTTGACCCTTATTTTTCATAAGTGTATTTAGTGTGATTATATTTAACTTAGCTAATAAAAAAAACTAGTTAGCTAAACATATTTTCCTGTAATTTTTTTTGTTTATAATTATTACAACGTCATAATAAAAAACCATTAAGCACTAGCCTACATTGAATAATTACGAAAGCGTTAGTAATGTGAAAATAATTAGTATATTTGAAAAATAATTTATAATTCCATGGTAAAACTCTTAAAGTCAGTTTCACAGAAAGAAATTATATAAATAACTTTTACAATATATTTTTTTACAGAAATACGTTGGTAATTTTACTACTTTAGATAGTCTTTTTATTCCTGCTAACACACAGCGGCGCAGCGTCGAGGGGGGGCGGCAGGGTAGCCCTGTCTCCCCACTTTTTTGGGACTCACTATACTTCTTAGAGTAGACTTAGAGAACTGTCTTCTGGTGCACAAAAATACCTTTAAGAAAGAAGAAGCAAATTATATAAACAACTTTTATAACACGATAAACGACATAGACATTTACAAGCAATGACTTCCACCTAATATTGACAATTGCCTAGAAGATTATGCCGAAAATTTTTAAAAAGCGATCTTAAACTAATGTTGCCATTAGTGTGAGAGCTTTTTATGATTTTATTAACCTGCTCGATTAGTTCGGCGTCAGCAGAGAAATTTTTCTCGACGTTGAGAATTTTAAAAGGTTACCTCAGGAACACAATGGGGGAAGAAAGGTTGACAGGGTTAGCTTTAATGTATTTGGTAAATGTATTTGAAAAAAATCATTAAAACTCATGAAAAAAGAAGGATTAAAAATGTTAACTGAAGTATTTGCTGTTATCAAAAATCGAAGAATGAAGTTTTATTAAAATATTTATATTTATTTGTAAGTAGTCTTGTATTTTTGAGGTTTTTTAATGTTTGAATATAAAATTTGTGTATTTATACTTTTTATTAATTCTTTTTGTTTAAAAAGGTTTTTTTTTTAATTATGTAAAAAAATTACTGCCCCCCCCCACTTTTACAGGTCACGTTACGCCGCTGCTAACACACGGTTAGTTTTTAAACATACTGTAATTGCAGTATTATCAGTCAACGTCAAAATTCGACTTAAGTGGATGTGCTTTTGTGTAAACGTTTATAAATATATTTTTAATAATATAAATCATGACTGAAACAACAGCCACATTTCAGTTAACAAAAAAGGCAATAGCGCCGACAGCAGGAAGACCCAAGACCATCCTTAGAACAAAATCGCTTGCTATCAATGTTATGTATGATGGTAAAAACCTTACTCCCAAAGCTCTTAACCCAGATGTTTACCACATGGCAAAAGAGCGCCAAATCGGAGTTTTTGAAGATATGCCCATATCTCGTAAAGAAAGTCAGAGTACTGCAGCGGTAATTTTTGAACCTCAAAAGTCAACTCTAAGATTTCGCACAGAGATGAAGACTGGTACTACCACGTTTCAAGGAAGTATATTTCATGGTATGTTTTTTACCAACAAACACTTTATGCTACATTTACACGCTTGCCATGGACTGGCAAGCGCCGACAAGCTCCAACGCTTGGATGCCATTTACACGCTTGAAAGTGCGTTAGTGAGTTCCAAGCGCTTGCCGCAAACTTATTTGATTTGTGTTTAAAAACCGGCACCTGCTCGGCTCGGCGGCAAGCTATTGCAAGCTCACGCAAGCTAAGTCAAACACCCCGTTCACACGCTTGCGTTTCGTGGAGCCTTGTCGCGACTTGCCAAGCGTGTAAACGTAGCATTACAAAATACTACCAAATTTACTTGCTGTACAAAACAAAACAGAATTAATGACTTCAGACTATAATTTTAATTTTATCTTTACGTATTTCTAACCAAGTTTTAAGCATTTCACAGACCTTTATACTACACACAGGATTTTTTCATTCGTGACAAGCAGGTGTCACGAAAGTAAGTCAATTAAACTACGCCCGTAGTTTAATTGACGTTACGTAGTGCTTTCACAATCTATATATTTTATGTATACTATCTATCTATTTATCTATCTATCTATTGTATAATGGTGAGTTCCCTCACTGGGGCCCTGAGCACCAAGGCCTAAGCTAAGTTACGTAGTGCTTTCACAATCTATATATTTTATGTATACTATCTATCTATCTATCTATTGTATCATGGTTAGTTTCCTCGCTGGGGCCCTGAGCACCGAGGCCTAAGCTCATTATGCTCTACACCAACCCTTAAGCATACACAGGTTCCGTCACCTCGTCCGAGTACGAGACTCCAGGGGCCGTGCGGTCGAACCTCCCTTTATTCGCGTCTCTCTTCGACGTCTCTTTCGGGGTGCTCTCGTTGGAGGCCCTGCTACGTTTTGCAGAGCCTTCCTTGCCTCCCGTGTTTCCAGCGAGAAGTCTTGCCTCGCTTGAAGAGCCCCCTGAAACAGGGTTCTCCTCATTTCGGACCTTCCTTCGTCGCTTCTTTTTCGCCCCGCTGACGTTTCTCCTCCTACGCATCGGCCTGAGCGGCTTCTCAGAGTCCTCATTAACTGTAACAGATGTCACGTTAGAAGCCTCAGATCTTCCACTCTTCGATCCGCGGTCCGACTCAATAGTCACGGTTTGCCCTGATTCAGAGCCCACCCCCATTGATTTTGGTTTTTTAATTTCAAGATCCGAGTTCCCCTCAGCGGAGCCACCAGATCTAGCCTCTTGCTCATTAATATGTTTTTTGTTAGAGTTTCCATTTTGTTCCCACGAGTAGCTAGGAAAATAACGGTTCACCCATACAGAGCCCCGCATGTATGGGTAAGGCTAGTTACTCAGGGAGGTCGCCTGGTATCCCTGAGGCACCGTTTGCGACAGCTATACCCCGCCCTCGACACGGTTGCGCACATCTTAGCTTGGGGCGCAGTGTTAGCACTCAAACGAGACCAACTACCCGAGCGCCTACTGCGATTGGCCACTTGGAGGACTGCTTCTTTGTCGCTTCCAAAGCCACCCATCCTTCCAGGGCCTCAGTGTGGCTGATAGATATCACCCACCTTGCTTACAATCACCACCTCCGACACTACGGTGTAAAACTTAAAATATTTAAGATATTCTTTTTTGTCGGTAATACAAACTGTAATTTAAGGTCCTTACATCGGTTTTGACCATTATTTATTATCAAAACGTTAATCTTGCCCAAAGATATAAGTTTTTTCGCTGTTCTTTCATATGATGATGAGCCTATTGCCTTGAAAGCATTAGATGCGTGTGTTCGGAAAAAATATTAGTATTTATTTTGTTTTCTCAATCCTTAAGTATTTTTTTTTCGATGATTATCAAACACTTCTATAATTTAAAAGTAGTTATAAATTTTTATTTACGTATAAAATTAACTATGCCAAAATAAGCTAACACTTTTCGGGACTATCCAGGCGCGGATCCACCGTTGTGAGCACTGTGGGCATGCCCACAACCCTAATTCACTAGTTGTAACTGGTAAAGTCTCACTTTCACGATCTATTTAGATCAATAGGCTGTTGATAACAACGCTACGACTGACTAGCTCTAAAAAAATCATGGGTGATTTAGAACGCAGGCGTTCCACTAAAACTTCCAAGCCGCCGCCACTGGTTGTCATGGCGCTACTGGGGCGCCGACGACGTTATATTTTGTTTGTGCTGAACTGTCACAAACACTTCACAACGGTCTAACTTAAAAAAAGTTTTTTGTTAATATGTTTAAGTTAATAGTTCCGATTGTTTTTTCGACATAATATTTTTTGACAGTATACTGTTGGAGGACAGATTATCTCCGGAAGTACTCGACCTCTTTTATTTGGGAGTTTTTATACCAATCCCAATTGACAGAAATTTGGATAACGATATTGTAAAAGTGACAAAAGCGTTTCACGTGTACCGGCAGTTCATTGGTGATAATGAATCTACAGTTTTAAATAAACACCAACTCGGGATGACCAAAGGGAAAAGATAATCTCAAATTGATTTTGTCATACAAGAGTCGATAGCTAATCTTATTGAAGCGTGCGACCAAAATTTGTACCCAACCATAAAAAAATTTCTACAAATTTTGACTCCACTTCCAGTCAGCGTAGCTACCGCGGAAAAATCGTTTTTAACTCTCCGTAAAGGAGGCCTTACATTGAGGCAACCATAGGCAATTAAGTTGCCTATAGCATGCGATCGTTTGGAACCTTGCTAATCTGTAGGCAGCATGCGAACGGGAGCAACCACTGCAGCATGCGGCTGGTCCTTTACACCTACTGCGACTGGTTTCTTTAACCTGTCACAGTTTGTTTCGAGATGTCATTGCAAACAGTTGCCGCGGCGGCTTATTTAATTTTATCGAGAAGGAAGCAAAAGAGGCGAAGACGCAAGATATGGTGTAGAGAGTTGTTTCTGAATAGTGATGAAAATAGAAACGACTTCTTCAACAAACTTATGGCTGATGACGGAATTCTGTTCAAAAATTTCACACGTATAAATAAACACGAATCTGATACAAATTTTCGATGCTGTATACCAGCAAAAATTAAATTGTATTGCACTCTGAGATTCTTGGCAACTGGTGACTACCACCGTTCCCTTATGTACCTTTTCAGAATTTTAGACTCAACAGTTTCTATTTTTATTCCTGAGGTTTGTCAAGCCATAATTCAGGTTTTAAAGGAATTTATTCAGGTAAGTAAATTTACACATTTGTATGAATTATTTATAATAATTTATGAAATAAGTGCATTTAAATATGTTAGAGATCTAGTAAATCATTAATATCAGGAAATCGTGTTCCATCAGCTGTAGAGGCATTCTTCTGTATGTCTGTCGATATTGATGCATTCTCTTTACTACCATTAAGCGGCAAATCACTTGAAAGAGGAACGACGTCTGTTGGTGAACAAGGTGACTGTGCAGGAACTGGAGTCCAGTTAAAAGAACTTTGAGTGGAACTCGACGCTGACGATAACGGGGTAGGACAGACTGGGTTTGAAATAGCCGGTTGTTCAAATATTCCCATAGCAGCATCAAATAAAATATTATTTATATAATGTTTTGCTATCTGGTACGAGGTTGAACTCAGTTTTCGCAATTCATTTGCCACATGCTGTCCGTATATGGAAAAGTCGTCGTGATTTGAAGCTGTTTGCAGAATTCTATAGGCCCCATCTGTTCTTCGGTCGTCTTCATCTCGACGTGTAGCCTGACATTTGGATTGTTTGCTTTTGGGAGCGGGCTTTGTGAGATGATGTCATTGCAAACAGTTGCCGCGGCGGCGGTGATTTGAAGCTGTTTGCAGAATTCTATAGGCCCCATCTGCTCTTCGGTCGTCTTCATCTCGACGTGTAGCCTGACATTTGGATTGTTTGCTTTTGGGAGCGGGCTTTGTGAGATGATGTTCTACAGGTGCTTTCATTACCAGCTGTGATTCGAGTTGCTGCTCATTTGGAGAAGGTTGAGGAATGTTCTGAGTTGCAGACGTGTTTTGCAGTATTTCGCTTTCTTGATCAGCTTCATCATTTTCTGACTGAAATATAAATAAAATAAGTTAGTACACAAGATAATAATTTACTGCCTGCGTAAACTATGAAATCTTTTTATGTTTTATTTTTTCATACACAATTTACGCGGGCAAGAAGTGCAAAATTTAAAAATTATCTAAAACAGAGCAATAAAGTATTTTAGCACTGGTACAAAAAGCGAGACATTTAAAACAAAAAATGATTAAATAAAATGTCACTTTTAACACGATGGTATTTTTTTTAGAAGCCAAGCACAGAAAATGGATGGAAAGAAATTAGCACAGATTTTGACCTAATGTGGAATTTTCCCCACTGCATTGGATGTGTAGATGGTAAACACGTCGTTATTCAGAACCCTGATAATGCAGGGAGTATGTATCTAAATTACAAAGGAACGTTTAGTATCGTTCTGATTGCTGTTTGTGACGCTAACTATTGCTATACCTTTGCTGATGCAGGAATCCAGGGTAGAATTTCAGATGGCGGTGCATTTCGGGAAACAACTTTCTGCAAAAAGATGGAAAAGAATAAACTTAATCTGCCAATGTCTGAACCTCTACCAGGACGCCAAGTAAAGCAGCCATATATTATTTTGGGGGATGATGCTTTTGCTCTAAGCGAACATTTGATGAAGCCATTTCCTGGACTCCAATTGGACAAGGATTCCAAAATATTCAATTACAGGCTTAGCCGTGCTCGCCGTGTCATTGAAAACACGTTCGGGTTAATGTGTTCTGTATTTTGTGTGTTTAGAAAACCGATGCTATTGACTATAGAAAACGCCAAAATTGTTACACTTGCGTGCTGTTACTTACACAACTTTTTGCGAAAAAAAGGTGCATCTTGAAAATTATATGCTTCTCCAGGATGCTTTGACTGTGAAAAACAGGATGGATCAGTTATTCCTGGAACATGGAGAGATATTATACACGGAGACTCTGGTATCATGCAACTTCAAAGACTTCCTAGACGACCACCCGAAGTAGCGAAATCTGTTACGGATGAGTTTAAAGCATACTTCAACACACCAGAAGGAAGGGTGCCTTGGCAGGATAACTACATATAACTAAGAATTAACTTCAACATGTCTATAGGAATAAACTTTCTTTCAATGGAACATCCTATAAATAATTCTTTTTTAAATCTTTTGTATACATTCATTAACATTTCATCTATAATGTTCTATATCTATTTTCATTTTTTGCCAAAAATTGACAGTTAAAAATCAGCCATTTTGACAATTTCATAGGCTCTAAATCGTAAAATTACTAGTATTTAATAACTTGTAAAAATTGAGATATCAATATGCAAAGCATATCCCCCGAGAGTAGTTTATAATATTATAATTTAAGGCATGTCAACGTGTTAAAATGGCTGACTTTTAACAGCCAATATTTCGCATTATTGCTGATAAATAGAGGATATTATGTATACATAAATAGTTATTTACATTACAAGATGCGAAAGTTTACTTTTTGGTGTGAGGTGGTTTTTAAATGGCCGAGGCGAAGCCGAGGCTATTTAAAACCTCCGAACACTTGAAGGCCTTTCGCATCGTGTAATTATTATATTTTTCTGCTACTGTTCTATGTATCCATAATTTAATAATCATTAACAACATGTTTTAATAGAAATATCAGAGATTTTAAAATTTTACCTGTTAAAAATTAATCCATAGCAACACATTTATTGTTGACATTGTCTGTCATCAGCACTTGTCAGATTTTGAATTATTGTTAATTTAGTATAAATCCATTCCCATTTTAAAATGTTAAATGAATATGAAAATGGCATCCAAAGGCTTGCGTGTGCCTCACTTCTGTCAGACAAATCTAAAGAGAGGTACCATCAAACATATAAATCGTTTTCTGAATGGCTTGCTACAAAAAATGTGGGGCGGATTGACGAGAATGTGATGTTGGCGTATTTTCAAGAAAAATCCGAGTCTTTATCACCACCAACCCTCTGGTCTGTATATTCCATGCTCAAGTTAACAATTTCCGTAAACAAAAATCAAGATATTTCGGAGAAGAAACTAGTTGCTTTTATTAAAAGGAAAAACGATGGTTATGAGGCAAAAAAGTCAAAAATTTTTAAAAAAGAAGAAATCATAAAGTTTTTACTTAACGCGCCTGATGAAAGTTACTTAGCAATGAAAGTAATAGCCATTATGGGAGTGGCTGGGGCATGCCGGACAGACGAAATATACAGAATGAAGCTAAATGATGTAGAAATAAGAAATGACGTGGCTATAGTAAAAATAGTGGAGTCTAAAAATAAAGTTAAAATAAACTTTGTAGTAACCAACGATGAAGGCTCAGTACCTTATGTCAGATTTCTACAGGAATATATTAAGCTGAGACCAAGGAATGCTCTAGATGAGCGTTTATTGTATCGTTATGAAAGAGGTAAATGTGTTAATCAAGTAATTGGAAAGCACACTATTTCAAACGTACCTAAAGAAATTGCGAAGTTTTTGAAGCTTGAAAACATCAGTAGATACACTGGCCATTCTTTTAGAAGAACGTCAACTACGTTCCTTGCCAATGCTTCGGATGTCGATATTTTGGACTTAAAAAGGCATGGAGGTTGGAAGTCTTCTTCTGTTGCGGAGGGATATATTGCTGAATCCTATAGTAATAAGGTGGAAATTTCAAAGAAGATTTTACACGAAATTCCTACCAATATTTCCTCTAATGAAGTAACAGTGAAAAATATGAATATTAACGTAGTTAAAGGTGATAACGATAGTAGACTATGGGTCGCTTCAGGCAGACAGACGCCTGGCGTCGCGACGCTTGACGTCACTAGGAATCTTGGGCTACACCTATTTGAGGGTACTGCGCATGCGTCTGACGTCATATGTAGGAATCTTGTGTGACGTGTTATTTAGGGGCGTGGTCAATACTATCTGTCACCTGTCAACTGTCAAAAACCGCGTGGTATAGAAAGGCTAGGAATCTTGGGTTACGTCTATTTTAGAGTACTACGCATGTGCTAAAAAAATGGCGCCTGTCACTTGTCATATGTCAAAAACCACGTGGTGTAAAAATGTTAGGTTAAGTGTATGACATGTATCTTAGGGTGTTACGCATGCGCTAAAAATGGCGGACGTCATCTGTCATCTGTCATATCTAGAGAACCACGTGACAAAGTTAGGTTACATGTATGAGAGGTATCTGAGGGTGTTACGCAAGCGCCTGTCATCTGTCAACTGTCACACCGATCCCCGATGATGACTCTGTGTAACATCGAAAATATTGCGCGAAAATTGTAAGTTATACCGTATTATAGGCGGAACCCTGATGACGATGGTGGTGGGTAAAATCGAAACGTTGTTTAGGACACATAGGGTGTTGATTTATCGCAAAATTGTTATACCGTTCGGAAGTTATCGGTTAACATCGGAACCCCGACGATGAGGATGATGATGGTTGAAACGTTATGTAGGTAGCCTAAGGTCTTGCGCGAAAAGTCATAGTGTGCTATCGACTAAACCCCCGATGTTGATGATGGCTGTAAAGATGGTTGAAACGTTGTTTAATAATAATAATTATAGAGCAAGCCGTTTATGTATTTGATAATTGAAAAAAATATGGCGGTTGTTGAATTATTACGAGGCATCATATAGTGTTAGTTAAAACCCCGATGATGATGATGATGATACTGCTTAAATATGGAAACGTTGTTTAATAAGTATTGTTTAGGTAAATTATTCCACATACGTAATAGTATAATGTATAATGTTAGGCAGTTAAAACCCCGATGATGATGCTGTTTAAATATGGAAACGTTGTTTAATAAGTATTGTTTAGGTGTTTGGTTATTAAAATATGGCGAACTATTCCGTAACATATATGTACACCCGGATGATGAGGATGGTTAAATAAGGAAAACGTTGTTTAACACGTACTTATCGTAAAATATACTATATAGCAGGTACACCCCGATGATGAGGATGACTATTGAAACGTTGTATTATACATAATCATCTTGGTGGAAGGTAGAAGCAAGAGGACAAAAATGCACATAGAAAATGGTCGCATAGGATATTTGTGCTAAGACATTGTAGCGAAAATTGTAAGTTGACAGCTATCGACTCATTAAACCTGACGACGACGACGACGACGGCGAATTAGTGTAACGTAGTACCTAAAACCTGACCCCGACGATGAGGACGGTTAAAAACCGAAACGTTGTTTAATACATCGTGTTAAGCAGAGCTCAGAACCTCAAAAACTTACGCGTGCTTCCTAGGGGCGTGTGTTAAACTCGCAAACATTAAATATATAACCAAAATAGGTCAAACTGTATAAAGCCGGTTCTCAGCTAAAAGCTACCTGTTTTGTAGGCAGGGATTACCACTTTATCTCCTCGGCTCTAAAATCCTTAGTAAGGACGTTCGAAACCTACGCCCTTTTACATCACTACGTATAACTTCTTTTATTTATCATACGATTGAAATAATTCGTTTTTAAATAAATTCTAATTTTT